>CM023457.1:69433518-69491373 GCA_013339765.2 Haemaphysalis longicornis
TCCTAAGCCGGCATGAGACGAGCCAAGCGGCAAGGACGAGCGGTAAGGATGAGCGGCGAGGAGGAGACATGCGTTATCACAGCAGGTTTAGTGCTCCTGGAGCGACAGTGTTGCCGGTGTCTTCCTCAGCCAGCACGAGACGAGGCGCAGCGGTTGAAGGAGGAGAGCGGCGCTATCACAGCCAGCGTGGAGAGGGGCACGGGAGGAGAGGTGCGGACAACGGTCGCCGACGGACGACGTCGTGTCGACTAAAAAATCCGCGTATTGATGGAATTGCAGAATGGGGCTTGGGGTGCGGCCTGATCCCGGCGAACATTTCCGGTAACGCACTCCCTCACCAGTGCAGGATTGGCCATCCTGGTGTAGTAACGGGCACAACCTCCCATGAATGCGCCAAATAACCCACGGCCCTCAATCTCCAATGGCTGCGAAGCAACTGACCACGGCGGTGGTCAAACAAGTGACGCAGAAGATGATTGTACCCGGACAGGCCACCATTAAAACCTTAACCTTACAACGTTTAACACGACAACCTTTTCTAAATAAGCAAGTCTAGAGGTGTTGCTCGAGGAATTAAAGGGCATTAAATGGGATGTCGTAGGGCTTAGTGAGGCTAGAAGGACAGGTGAAGCCCTTACGGTGCTGAAAAACGGACACGTCCTGTGTTACCGTGGTCTAGTCGGCAGAAGAGAACTTGCAGTGAGATTTCTAGTGAATAAAAGCATAGCTGGCAACATAGAAGAATACTATAGCATTAACGAAAGTGCAGGAGGTCTTGTAATTAAGCCATAAGAGCTACAAGCTCAAGGTCGTACAGGGCTCCGCGCCCACATCCAGCCACGACGAGCAGGTAGTGGAACGCTTATATAAACATGCGGAATCGGCAATGGGTAATGTAAAAACACAGCATACCGCAGGTATGGGGGACTTCAATGCCAAAGTAGGGAAGACTCAGGCTGGAGACAAGGCAGTTGGGAACTATTGTCTGGGCTGCAGAAATAGCAGGGGGGACCTACCAGTCGAGTTCGCAGAACTGAATAACCTACGCATAATGAATACCCTTTTTCTGCAAACGGGAGAGCCGGAAAAGGACATGGAGGAGCCCGAATGGGGAGCATAAAAATGGAAAAGTCTTCAAATTATGCGATAACCCTGACGTCGGAAAGATGTGGAAGTGGTCAGAAGGGTTAGGTGTAGTGACCACCGTATGGTAAGATCTTGAATTAGGCTAGATTTGAGGAGGGACCGTAACAAGCTAGTACGGAAGACGCCGATTATTGAGGTAACAGTAAGACGTAAAGTAGAGGAATTCAAGGTCGCACTGCGGAACCGATATTCAGCTATTACCGAGGAAGCAGAGTTTACGACACAGGAAGCCAGCGACAAGCTTACACGCATTATCATGGAGTGTGCAGTAGTAGCCGGGGGCACGATGGCTAGACAGAATACTGGTAAACGTTCCCAGGAGACGAAAGATCCAATTAGGAAACGGCAAACCATGACAATCTCCACCCCAGCTGACAGAATAGAACTAGCGCAGCTTTCGAAGTTAATCAACAAGTGTAAGACAACTCACATAGGGAAGTATGATATGGAGTGAATCGAATACGCTCTAAAGAACGGAGGTAGACTGATAGCAGTAAAGAGGCGTCTTGACGTGGCGAAAAATGAGATGTTTGCATTTAAAGACAAGCAAGTCAATGTGATCACAAATAGGGATAAAATCATCACAGTAGCCGAGGAACTCTATAGGGATCTGTATAGTAGCCGGAACATCCATGATAATGCCGAGGTAGAAAGTAGTTCAGAGGAGATAGATATCGCACCAGTAACGACCAAAGAACTAAGGAAGACTTTGAAAGAAATGAAAGGGTGCGAAGCACCTGGTGAAGATCCGATAACAGCAGACCTCTTGAAGGATGGCATAGAAATTGTACTTGAAATACTGGCAAACATGTATATGCGATGCCTAATGACTGCAAGTGTACCGGAATCTTGGAAGAACGCGAACATCATTCTATTCTATAAGAAAGGTGACATGAAGGACTTCAAAAATTACAGGCCGATCAGCTTACTGTCAGGCGTTTACGGGGTACTTATCAAGGTAATCGCTAACAGAATTTCTGCAACCTTAGGTTTCAGCCAACCTAAAGAACAAGCAGGGTTCCGTAAAGGGAATTCAACAATGCACCATATTCACACCATCCATAAATTGATAGATAAGTGCGCTGAGCATACTGAACCCCAATATTAGCCCTCAGATTAAGAGAACGCCTTTTACTCGGTCGAAACGTCGGCACTCATTCAGGCATTACGGAACCAGGGGCACTACGTAAGAATACTAGAGGATATCTACAATGGCTTCACAGCTACCATCATCCTCCATAAGGAGAGCAGTAAAATACCTATAAGGAAGGGCGTTAGAAAAGGAGACACAATCTCTCTAATGTTATTCCGAGCATATTTAGAAGTATTCAGTAATTTCGATTAAGAACAGGTGGGAGTAAGGGTTAATGGAGAAAACCTCAGTAACCTCACATTTGCTGATGACATTGCCTTGCTAAGTAACTCGGCGGACGAATTGCAAAGCATGCTTCCCGCACTTGACAAACAGAGTAGAACCGTGGGCTTGAAAATAATATGCAGAAAACCAAAAGAATCCTCAATTACCTCGGGACAGCACAGCGGTTTTAGATACGTGGCGAGGCAGTGGAAGTGGTGAGCAAATATATCTACTTAGGCCAAGTTGTGACCCCGGATCCGAACCATCAAGCAGAGATAATTGGAAGGATAAGAGTGCGGTGGAGTGCATACGGAGACATTTTCGGATAATGAATATCAGCTTACCATTGTCCCTGAAAAAGAAATTCTATGACAGCTGCATCTTACCGGTACTCACCTACGGGGCAGAAACTTGGAGGCTCACTAAGAGGGTTCAACTTAAATTGAGAACGATTCAGCGGGCAATGCAGCGGAAAATGATAGGTGTAACGTTAAGGGACAAGAAGAGAACGAAGTGGGTCAGGGAACAAACGCTTGTTAAGGCCATAATAATAGAAATAAGGAAATAGAAATTGACGTGGGCGGGGCATGTAATGCGAAGGCAAGATAACCGGTGGTAATTAAGGGTAACAGGGTGGATCTCTAGAGAAGGCAAGGGTTGGAGGGGGCGGAAGAAAGTTAAGGTAAATGTGCACATTACATCAAGAAGTTTGCGGAGATAAATTGGTCACAGTTAGCACATGTCCGGGGCCATTGGAGAATAATGGGAGAGGACTTTGCCCTGCAGTGGGCGTAGATAGACTGGTGATGATCCTGACCATCGTGCGTCTTTCATCCTGCGGGATGTGAATAAGAGGCCAACTGGAAAGAGGCATCCACACAGGGAGCGGCGACTCACTACAAGGCCGGGGCGACTGCCGTTAACCTTGCGGCAAACACAGGAAGATGCGAAAAATACCGCAAGAGCTCGTGAATAGGGAGATCTGGTTGGCGTCTAGCTGTTCGTGTACAGTGCTGTCTATAAGGAGTTCGAGAAGCCGATGCGTTGGGGTTTAAGGAAGAAACAGGAGTGCATATATATGTATTCCAGAGAAGCTCACGCAGGGAGTCAAGTTGGGTGGTTGTAAGATCAGGGCACAATAGGTGGTACAGAATACAGTTGAGTAAAGCCCTCGAAACGTGATGAAGGTGGCCCTCTCCATGATGCCGTGGTGTTTGTAGGCGTTTGAATCCGGTGCCTAATTTTGCTGACGGATTTATTTACGTGTGTGGGGCTGGGTTCGGGTGATCGGCTGCGTGTGAAAGGCAGGTATGAGAGCCTAAGTTGCTGTGTTGATGGTAATGGTGTAGGGTGTATAAAAAGTTTGATGGATGGAATTGGAGGAAGGGGTTTTGAGCGGGCGTAAAAGTGAGAAGGCAAATTTTTGCGGAGAGCAGTGGAACGCAAAAGGTTCGATATATTGTAGGCATTGGTTAACTGCGTGCTGTAGTATTGTATGAATGTGTTGTCGAAGCAGAATGGAGCCATCGGGCAATGCCATCGGAGACCGTTAGCTGCATAATATGGGAGTGGTGAGGATAGTGCGAGCAAGCGGAAAGAACGTGAAGTAAAAGAGTACGGGCGAGATGACCACTTTTCGTGGCTTTCCGCTGTCTGACATGTTGAAAACAATAGATTGAACATGGCCCAAATAGATGGTGGCCATTCGTTGGGTAAGAATTTTGTAAGTATAGTGGTAGGATGGCGGGAAATGGTATAGGGATAGAATCGACTGAAGGGTTCTATGGTGTGGAATATTGTGAAAGGCTTTTAGGGTGTTCAGTGAGAGTACAGACGTGTAATGTCGTTGCGTAAAAAGTTAGCAAAAATTATCGTGAAACTGTATGAGGACGTCCTAAACGAATAGGTTGAGTCTAATGGCGATTGCATTAGGGGAATGTTTGCGAGCTTTCAAGCTCTGCATAGGTAAAATTGGGCAGGACGTGTCGAAGACGTTCGCGGAAAATGAGGTGAGGGAATATGGCAAATGTTGTCAATGGAGGGTGTTTTCCAGGTTTGTCGCTGAGGGTGACGCTCGAGGTGTGACATGTGGAGGAAAGGTGTCGTTAAGCAACTTTTGGAGGAACCGTTGCACCAAGTTCTAGGGCTTCCCATTTCAGTGTCTTCAGAGGACGTTTGTGATGCTATCATGTCCTGGTGCGGTGTTGCGTTTCAGGTCTTCGACCGCAGGGTATAGTTCAGCAACGATAATGAGGTCATCACGCTTAGGGCTGCGTTGGCAGTGTATTGTGGGGACCAATAAAGCGCGGCACGCTAACGTGCAAGGCGCGTTGTGGTCTACGCACCTCTCTTGCCTGCTGCCTACAACCTCCCCCCCTGTTAAAGAAGTCAGTCTCCGGGGTGGTATGAAGCAATGTCTGCACTTTGTGGGCTAAAATATTACGAAAACCAGGAAATGTAGCGTGTGCACGGTTCTCCAACGGAGTATTGGCTGCGCCTACGCCGCAATCCAGAGGTGGTTCATCCTCATTCATAGATCGGTCTCTCGTTATTACAGTGACGAGATTGGTATGATTGAGCCGCGCAGTGCCACATTGGGTACCGAATATGTGCAATCTAGGCTCGAGCGCGTGTGCTTTCACGGTCGTTTTCTGCTTTAGATCTAGGAACCAAATGGCTTTTCGTTCCTTCGGGTTTGAAAGTAGGCGTCACCATGTCTCCTGCCCTAATATTCAAGCTGGTGTTCGTAGTGTTATCCTTGATAATTGGGAATTTAGCGATCTGTGGCAAGTGAGGAAAAAGCATTTCGAGAGAAAGAGGGAGCGTTGTTCTTATACGCCTGCCCATTTGGAGTTCAACTGTACCGATGGAGACAGAAGTACAGGTCTTCCATGTGTTTTATTGAAGCCTTGATCGCTTTAACGGCATATCGGGCAATTCATTCCTCTGAGTGCACTTCGGAGGAAAGGTTATGCGGGTCAATAACAGTCCGATGACACGAACTGCGAGCATTTTTAATGTCATCCCTCTGAAACATTGTGTCGTGAAAAAATAGATTTAGGGAGGTGTATCCCGGCACTAGAAATAACTGCTCTAAACAGGCGGATGGGGTATAATGGGATAAAAAAATTTCGTGGGTGGCAACCAGCTATTCCTTGGGGAGGACAGGTGAATAAACATGCTTTACATGGTCTAAATGAAACCTCCATGTTTCTGAGAACCATTTTGGTATTGCTGGACGTATTGATGCGTCTGTGGCAGAGTTGTGGTGTGGTTGAAAGATCTTTAGCCAATAGGCAATTGCATGCAGGGACCTGCATGCACAAGACTCGAAATCTCCTTCCTGCACGCCATGCACTGTTACGCGGGCTGCATAAATTCGCAGCTCGCCCATACGGGTCCGTTGTTGATGATTCTCGAAAAACTTGTCACGGCAACTAGTAAGTCTCGCCAGGAGGACCAGCTATATCCGTACAGTTTTCGGACATGGAGGCATAGCGAATCGGGCATTGCCGACACTTTCAACGGTGCGACGCAATGCTTCCTGATTGGAATAGGTATTGTGGCACAGCGTTCAAAATCTTCGACGTCGCTCTCTAGCTCTGTGCGGCTAATGTGGTCAAAAGGTGCTGATGACGGCGTGTTTGCTACAATGATATTCCTGTCTAATTGGAATAGGTATTATGCCACAGCGTTCGAAATCTTCGATGTCGCTCTCGAGCTCTGCGCTTCTAATGTTGTAGAAAGGTGCTGTTGACGGCGTATTGGCTGCAATGGTATTCTTTTCAAGCACAAAGTCTACCTCTTGCAGGTACTAACTAATTAGGAATATAGGGAACCATAGCAGGTGACAGAAAACTTGCCAACAGGTTGTCTATTATGGGTTCGTACTATCCGACCGTACAATAGGTTGTCTATTGTGGGTTCGTACTAGACGACCGGACGTACTTCCAACTGTCGAACGCATGTCTTGAGGACAGTCTCGAACAAACTCGTTATTTTCGGACAGTAAGGAAGTCAGCGTTTGTAGCATGTCGTAAAGGTTAAGAACAAGGCAGTCAAGATAAATCGCTATTCCTATAAATCTTTCCAGCTCACTTCTTTTTGTCGGACCTTTTATTCTCGTCATTTCTTCAAGCTTTTTTACTAGGTAGATTCCGTGCTGATCAAACCTGTTTTGCGAAATTTTAGCTCATCGATGTGAAACAGGCGCATATTCTCAAACAGTGCTACGCCTGCCTTAGTAAGCATTGGAAGAATAGTCAAACCATCTCGTAGAGGTCTGCTTTCTCCAAGCCCCCAGATTTATTATTGTCCTTGTCACACCAAGCTCTCCTGGTGCAGTCAAATAGCCGAAGTCCGCTTCTGGAAATGCACTTGAGCAGCCGCAACGCCCAATGGGGCCTATTGAGGGAAACGTTTATGAACAGCAAGCTTAAAGACGTAAATTGTTTCTGTTTTCACAGAGGAGTATTTTCCAGAAGTTTCAATATGCATCGTCCTTTGAAAACACTTTTGCGTCTAGCGGCAGTCCGGCAGTATGGTTGATATACACAGTCGAATATCATTATTTCAAGGCATAATTGTTATGTTTAGCAAATTACATTCAAATTCTAACAAGTCTGGTTGCTTTTAGAAATACCACAACAGATACACACAATTCAGTCGGCGGCTGGTCGACAATTAATATAAAAGCGATCTGTTTCATTTGGCGCAGTTCAAATTCCTTTTTTTAGTGGAATTGAAATGCAAAGGCTTGATTTCAAAGTTGCTATCTGCTACCCTTCCTCCTTCGCGCAAGCGAATGTGGTGCTGTCTTGAAGACTGTCGAGTACACGAAAAATAAAGGAAATGTGTTGTTCACTGTGGTGTTCACTGTGAAAAATAAAGGAAATGTGTTGTTCACTGCGCTTTCCTTTCCGGAGTTGGCATTGACGAGGCTTAGCATACGGAAGAATTGGACCGCGGGTTTTTTTAGCGATGGTGTGTGAACAAATCGAAGCACCTAAACTTCTTCGCGTTTTTTGCACCCGCAGTAGTCAACTTGAAGTAGGGCTACAGCTTTGCCTTGTGGGAGATTCCCATCGGTACAGTACAGGTGAGGAGAAACACTTGCCAGGGAAGTGGGATGAAGGGACAAGTCGAATGTCGCACGTGGTAGTACGTATTCGTCAGCATTCCTGTCAACTTGGATGTGTCAGAGTGGCCCTCTACCAGAGCAGTCGTCTTCCATGCCGACCTATCCGATAGCGAAACAGTTCCAACGAATGCCGGTTGAGTTCTGAGCTGACCCCAAATGCTAGATTTTCTGCTGAATCCAGCTTGCTGAATCCAAATGCAAATTCTAGATTTTCTGAATGCACAGACCCTAGAAAGCCATATATTATCTGATGGCACATGTCATTACACAGAAGACGGTTGCACTCAAGTATTTCAAAGTTACTACTATTCTTTATACGTCGGAATCAGTTGACGATGGTTGTGATTGAGGCGTATAACATAACTAACAGATATAGGGTTTTTGAGCGTTCGTAGCGTTGCTGTAAATAATAGTCAGTGCTAATTTCTGAATTGTCCCACAAATTGCATACTCAGTTTTTTCCGTTGTACTTTAGGTGCTGTTATTCCCTTCGTTATTATCGGTATATAACACCGTTGGTGAGGTTCCACGGAGACGCTGTTCATAGCATTCAGAATGCGGTTGCTGTTCAGTAACGTAGTTGTCAGTGGTGCAGCGCCCCGTATGCTGCCTTCCTTGTGTATTTGTTTTCAGCCCTGCCCCCCCATATTGTTCAAATATGGCAATGAGTTTTATTCTCGAACAAGCGGACGGTCTTGTGATACGTTGTACGATATGTTGAAATCGATTTTCCCTTAGTATTGAAAATTCTTATCTCGGTTTTATGCAAATAAGGAAGAGAGACGCTGAGATCTTCGTTAAGGTAATCGTAACGAAGTTGCAAGGGTACCAAATGCAACTACAGCACTATTGGCCGCAGTGTTACGTTAGTGCGGCCTTGATGCCTGCACAACAAAGTTTTATTAGTCAACGAGTAACAGGAAAGACAATTTGCACTGTAGATGTACTGTTTAAAACACTAACTAATGTTCTTGGGACTACATGCTGCCAAGGAAGGAATTGTTGTGATTGCTGTTGTGGTGAGGCAGGACCTAGGAAGTCCTCAACACATTTTTTTTCACCCAGTGCAGTGTTGGAAGATTATAAAATAGGCGGTGAATATTTTTATGAAGTCTGATTAAGATGTGGGGTGGAATGCAAGGGCTGGAGTGGTGAAGCCACTCTCCTTGGGGATATGCATCAAATTTTGCACTGAACGGTAAAAAACGACAAATAAATGCGCCCAACGACAAGACATGTTACGCTATTGCACAAGCGGTGGTTAACGTAAGAATTTTAGGTGTGCACTACTCTAGGGCGAAGGATGTTATCGACCCAGTGTTGAGCGTCATGCAAGTAAAATAAAATACCCTCTTTGGTAGATTAACAAAGAATAATTGGCTTCAGTCGCGAAGGCCAAATAGATAGAGACGGAGTATTGGAGCAGAAGAAATGATTCCATGAGTCAGTTCAAGATTCAGCGAAAAAGAAAGATGAGTGGGTAAGTCTAGATAAAGTTACCCTGATCCGAACAGTTCTGGCATGGCAGAGAAGCCGCCCCTGCATCCAGGGAGTGGACGGCGGGACACACATCCCTATGGCAGTGACAAATCTCCTAAAAAAATTGGCAGTTCTAGGCGTTTAACCCAAGTCTCCTGCGGAATTCTTGAGAATTTGGGTTGGGCCTGGCTTCGCAGCCTATAACGATGTAAGACACTTACCCGACACTCGGTAATTTGAGGGGTTATTGAACCCGAGGTGATTAAAGTTGAACAAAAGGAAAACAGAAACAAAACATTAAAAAACAAAAGTAAACGCAACACACAAAAATAGCGAGTCACCAAAAACACAAAAACTAAAGCAAAACAAGAACAGAAGGTAAACACAAGGTACTCACAGCAACAACATCAAAGAAATACTGGATAATTACTGCTTCGCACTTACGACAGATTTTACGTTGAGCGGCACTGCACTCATTTTTTAACGTTGCTTGGATAATGGAACAAGAAGTTGGTTCACTTATATAGTATTAAAAAAGTGGTGCGCGACTTAGAACCAAATAGATAATGCTGGTGAGTGAGTCACGCCATGAAAAATTTGCTTCCTGTGAGGCAATTGCTGTCGGTGGGTAAAAAAATCATTAGGTGAAAGCATACGTCGTCAGGAAATTTGGAAGGAAGAAGTTTTACAATAGTGTCATCGATCATACACTCCTTAATTTCCGTTCCAAACTCAAAGAGGGGTTGCCGCGCGTGAAACACACCAATGATATGTGCTTTTTTGCAGGACCTAGACAAGCGTCCTACTGGGAACACAATTAGAAACCCTTCCGACGTTGACACAAAAGACACAGATTAAGAGAATTGATATTGCATATTGCATTCTTGTGCACTGACGGTGGTTTGACCGGAAAGTGTCAATGCATGGATACCTTCTGCAATTTAGCTTGCAGTATACTGAATGCATCGCATTTCTCAACCTAATCACCCCGGTCAGCTAAAATTGACAATACCAGTTTCCCTCGTGTGCCAAAATTCTTCTTTCCTATTTGCGTGCCTAAATTGTTGGGGGCAGAACATGTGATCTCTGTCTTGTTGGTGTGACAATTCAAGCAACTGTACAAATCACAGCCGACTTTATAAGGCAGTGCTATACATCACAAACACAGGAAGTGCTCTCTCGAAATGACGGGATGCCTAAAGTATAGCGTTTTCATATATAGGCCGGATGCTTCCGTGATTATACAGTGCACGCGAACGGTCTACACGAATTTCTGCCACGCTCATATTCCAATTACATTCCTGGCAGTAAGCAGGGGCTATTGCTTTCGGTCATTGAGTACGTGCTTTTTAAGGTAGCGTCATAAGCGTATAGTGCGGAACTCAGGAACACCAGCCGGCTAGGCCATTGTCAACTGCTCTTCAAATCTGCACCATCACTCATACACAGTCTGTTAAGGTAAGCTCCAGCATTTGCGCTTTATCTTTTTGTGCCGTGCATTGAGAAAAAACCAATTCACTGAGTTTTTCAGATTCATTTCTGTAGTTTTCACGAAACAGTACCGTGAATTTATGATGTGCGCTTTGTCGCGCCCGACGTCATAAGGCATCGTTCCTTTTCCACAGGGGTGCCTAACCTCCTGAAAATTTCTATCCTGAACAATCTTCATCGAAAGATTGTGGTGTGTTTAACTTTACTTTGTACGTGGGCTACAACAAAGACACATTGGCTGCTGTTCAACACGCTCACACACTTTATACATTCGTTCATACCATAGCATCCTTACCCAGGGATGCTCGGGTTGGCCGCTATACTAATGACTCTGACTGGAATAACACATTTGGGCTATTCTTTTCTTGTGACAATTATTTAGTTCATTGCGGAGCTGCACAAAATTGTGAACTAATGAGAGCTGCCCATATATGGGCTCTTACTGGATCTTGGTGTCGTATTTAGAGCTGGAACTGGTGATTTATTCCAGCTATCCCAAAATAAATTGTAAAAAGATAATGTGATCAAAACACAACTCAGTCAGGGGAAGCATGATGTGGTAGTTAGGAAGGATACCCATATATTACAGTTCCTTAATAAATAGCATGGGTTTCTAAGGGAAGTGTGTGGTTGCGGATATTTCCAACAAATGGCGAAGGCTAGGCTACGCGGTGAAATTGGAAAGAGTTACACTTCGGGAGGAATGTAAATTTTAAAAATCCTTCCGCATTTTATTATGCCTCAGTGGACAAAGTTATAAAAGTGTTTTTTGGACTATTTTATGGGCGGCACTAGTCAGAAAAAAAAACAAATTTGTTAGATCAGAAGCCTTATAGTGAGAAATAGGTAAAAGAGGGTGATTTCGCGAAGAACTGGGTTATTACCAATGCGCGGGGTATAGAAAAATTTTGAAAGACATTTTTAGACGTTTTTGCTTCTATCTATATCAACAAACCTGCTTTAGTGCTTCAACTTCAAAAATAACAAAAATCTGTGTCTGTGGCAAAGTTAGTGACCATTTCAGACTTTTTCAGCCATATAAGTTTAAAAAATTCAGCCTATTGAGCTACTGCCCCGCAATAGCAGCGGAATACTCATGTGTGGGTTTTCTGCAATCAGCAGTTTGGCTAGGAATTGATATCACCTCTAAAGTCTTTTTTAATCGTCAGGGCTGTTGTTTGAATTACAATTCTTCTGCCCTCTCAGCTTCCCCGCAGGACCGACTTAAACTTGGTTTGGAAGATTTTCATTACTTACATTTATCACCAGACAACGACTGAATGTGCCAACCAGTGAAACATAAATTCGGCATTATTTCAAAATCTTCAATTTGTTGCGAAATGCAGATTCGTTCGATTACTGCTTGTTAACTCAAATTCGTATATATCCTTTTTAGAGATTCTTCCGGCGTTCACGTATTAGAAAACACACTTCAATATCTGAACGGGTGAGTGATATGGTCACACAAAAGGAAAAAAACACTTTTCGGTAGTTGTCATGTTACGGGCATAATTTCAAAACATCACGCATTAGTGAGCCCCCTACGCCATGAGAGCACAATACTCCGGAAGGTTCAAGCCTTTATGTCAAACAGTTTTGACTGGTTGTACAAGATAGTCAATTGGGCATTTTATTTTTGATTATAGATTATTGGTTCCATTTTTCGCAATGTTTGTGACCAATATAAGTCGAACGTTTTCGCCTGATGCATTTTAGGAAATACATTTCGAGCCCATAAGTCAAGTGTGAAACATATATATGTGTGTATATTTATTGAAGAAAAGATCTGAAAGAACCGAAAATAACACTTAGAAAGCTTTTACTTTTTCCTTCGTGGTACCCTTTTGACCCATGTCCATCTTTGCTCGTAAATGCCTTCCACGTACGTTCCATGTGTGATACGCCCGTGTTTGTTGAGTCGGTATACTGCAAAATGACATTTCTGACGAAAAAAATAATACCACGGTCAGGTCTATATGATTTAAACTTCAAAATTCTTATGTATGAAGATTTAAGAGCAAATCCGTTTCAGCAAAACGATACACAGAGTTGAAAAAGGTTGGTACAAGCAGACCATTTTTGTTGGTTGCAATAGAGATTACCAGTACTTACAAAAGTTATATTAGAGAAGACGCTCTCTCGTAGTATTTTGCGAACAATAAATAAGAACAATATAAGAGGAAAATAAAAATGAGCATAAATATTTTCGGGTGTAAACATTGATGTGAGACCGTTAATAGATTGCACACTGCTATTCATTTAAATGGCTCTGGCCAATATCCAGGGGAAATATAATGAATCCGGGGAGCAACCACATATTATCAAAATGTATGTAGCATGTAGCAATATATATATATATATATATATATATTCCAAGCACTCCTTCAGGCAACCGTTGGATTACCGTCGCGGTTGATAATCCAACTCGGTACGCTGAGACAGCCGCCTTGGTCACTGCAACGGCTCGCGACTTCGCCATTTTTATCCTCTGGCATTTCGTCCTACGCCACGGCGCTCCTAGAGAGCTGCTTAGTGACGGAGGGCGCGTGTTCCTCTCTGACTTTGTGGAGGCGCTGCTTAAGGAATGTCAGGTAGTCAGGTCACCTGCGAACGACGCATAGCGCATCGTTCCGCAGGTGACACATGATAATGTCCTAGGCGTGGTGGGGCGGGGGTTCCGGTATAAATTTCGTGAGCAACAGTCGGCTTGCAGCGCAATGCGGTCTGACGACATTCAAAGGATTGACGGAAGCGATTGAGAACAGGAGGGAGTTTGCCGCGTTGTGCTGTGGTGAGGTTTCTACTATCGTTGGATCGTTGAAAAAGATGATGGTCTGTCTTGGGATGAGGGCTGAGGGCATTCACTAAAAACGATGATGATTCCTTCGAGACAGTCATAACCATAATATGATCGAAAGCTTCCACGTATCCGAGACATTCTCCAATACAAAATGTTGAAGGGCAAGTCAATGGGTTGCTTAGAAGCAATAAGACTGGACCCAGACAGGACGTCAAGGACAGCAGCGGGCAAAGGCAGACATTTCGGAGACTAAAATACACTCGATGGCGTGAAAAACAGGTGAATGAGGGGTGACGTCACACGAAATAGGCACCAGTACAGACGAAGTGTGCGGGAGAGACGTGTCCGTCACGATTAACCTGGCGGACAAGTCACGCGATGGCGGTACGCCAGACGGAAATAGTGCGACCAGGGCATGGGCACAATCAATAACGGCGTGGTGACGTGATAAGAAGTCCAATCTGAGGATGGCGTCGTGGTAACATGGCGGAAGGAAAATGAACTCGATGACGTGTGTGATGTCTTGGATGGCTAGACGAGTGGTGCACATGGCTAACAGTTTAACACCTTGTGCCCTTGTCGTTTGGAGCGTGAAGTCGGAGGTGGCGGTTGTCACTTTTCGCAATGAGTGGCAGAGGCGTTCACCTAACCAGACACAGCCGCACCGCTATCGATAAGAGGTAATGCGGCTACACCTTCCACAGTGAGTTCAATAGCGTTGGTGGGTGATGAACCAGGACTTCGGCATGTAGACAGCTTTGCAGGTCTTGCATCGGGAACTGCATTCGTCACTTTCCCTCGGCGGTTGGATTCTCGCGAGGGCGCATGTGGGAGATGGAGCGGGAACGTGGAGACGTAGAGCGGCGGCGGGAAAAGGTCGGTTGGCCAGCAGGGTACAAGCTCGGTGTCGTACCCGCGCCAACGCGAGCGAAGTACGGCTGAGGGTAATAGGTGGGCGCTCGATGTGGGACTTTGTTAGAAAACGATGGCTGCCGGTTGCACAAACGGGCCACGTGCCCTGTAGTCCAGCAGGCGTTACGAATGGGGCGGTTGTCCCATGTGCGCCAGGGATTTGTTGTTTGAGGTGGCATTCGGGTTGCGGCATCATACGCAGGTCTGCCTTGCAGTAGTAAGGATGGAAAGCGTCTGGTAGCAGCTGTCGGACGATTGAAGCATAAGTACAGGAGATTCGTGGGGTGGCGCAACCGGTGGCGCAAGGGGCACTGCCACTTGGGTTTCAAGACGGGCCGCTACGTGTGGGCGAAGGCACCGACGAAGGCGAAGCAAACGGTGCTCTTACGGCGGAAGTCACAGGCGCTGGCACAGGCGTCGGTTGGCCTATTGAAGGAAGCGTCTCGGCAACCTGCGGTCGGATTAAGCGGCGCACATTCGCAAAACGGACACGCAGGGTAAGGAACGCTGGGGAGTACGGATAGCTGCCTCGTAAGTTCTTCCCGTACGAACTGCTCAATGCGCACAAAAGGCACGAAAGATCAGGAGGTAGCGACAAGGTAACGACCTTGATTGTGGCTACGGTTTCTGGAAAGTACTTTTCTGTTAGGCATGCACTCTCATCTTATGGTCGGCCGTGCACCAGCAGGTAAAGCTAGTGATCTTGAAGAAAGTGGAGTGCGAAAATAGGATTGGTTTTGGACTACCAGGAGAGAGAGAGAGAGAGAGAGAGTAAGCGGAAAGCAAGGTTCATATTTTTTACGCCGCATTCGTTAAGAGTGAAGTCAAGTTTTGTCCATTTTTTGTGAAAATATTGAGCGGATGGGGTGAAATTTTGTTTCTTGTCACACCAGATGGGCTAGTGCAACGCTATCGGCAAACGCCGGGAGACGAACACGCGGAACGGGATGTCCTTACCTGTAGGCGTCTGATAAGAGGACGCCACATAAGGCATATAACAGGTGAAACTAACATACAAAAATAATTCCACGTCTCACAAACAGCAACGTTACGAGAGAGATCTTTTTTCTGAAACTAAACGGGTAAATAAAATACAAGCATTTAGGATGTTTAAGACAAAGAGCTGCAAGAAAAAACAAAAAGAAGAAAAACAAGGGAGATTCCAGGGAAATGCACAAAGGACGCTAAAGAAGATAAAACCAATTATGAAACTCCTTTATAGAGCTTGAGGCGTGGGTTCATATTGTTCAGAGAAAGGTACTGGTAAGTCAAAGCCTATTGTAGTCTTTGCTGGGAGTATTTTTCTGTTTTTATTTATTTGATGGTTTTTTGTTACTTTTTGGAAAGACTTCCTATTCTTCCGGTAGTCACCTTTGATGCTTCGGGGAACGTCATTTTATGTATGTCCTTACTCGCTAAAACGTGATGGTATTTCCACAGGGCATTGGATCGGGTAGTTCGGCCGTTTGAGAATTAGTTATTAGTGCAGGCGTCATGGCGGTTTCGTTTTGACGCTCTTTGTTGAGCGCCACGTCCTTTTAGTTATATGCAATTTCTTAGGTCTGATCGGCCGTTCTTTTGGGGTGGTTTCTGCTTATGAGGTGAGACTCGAGTTCGTAGACATGTGTTACGTAGTCACTGTCATCACTGTATAATATTCACAGACTGCTAGCTGGTCCTACAATGATCCCTCGTTTTCAGTGTCGCTGGTGATGGCTTGTCTAATTTAGGCAGTGCTATATTTTAAAGTGTGGTTTTAAGTTGTCCATTGTCTAAAATGACAGTATTAATCGGCAAGCTACGGAAGATTTCCGTATGAACCTCTGGTTTACCTCCGTTACGTAGACATCTTTATTCTTGGGGAGCACAAACTTCCGCTTCTAAAAACGTTTATATCCCATCTCAGTTCTTGGCATCCGACTAATAAATTCTCATGCCAGCATTCTAATAAACAAAGTACCTTTCTCGATACTACCGCACTGCTGCGGACTATACTCTGAAGGTTGTTTCTGTACTTTTGCTAAATACAGGAAGAATCGTACAGCTGGCCCAATAACGACATAACATTAAAGAGCTCCCTTAAATTCGAAGGGGAATTACTGAGGGCAGCCTCCTCCAAATTCACGTCCAAGCTCTTGTCCTCATCGAGCAAATCACATGGCTTTCATGCAGTCTGGGATCTAAAATAAAACACAGAGTGTACAGTTTTAATACTGTCAAAGAAGTTGGACTTCGAACGTATCCACGTAGCTGCCGAACGAGATAATAGCACTCGCTGTTGGGTGAGTGGTATGCAGACTTCCCGGCGCGTTGTTAGGGTTCACTTCTTTCCAACCTCGGACATACGTCCCCTGATTCCTTTTGCGTGAACGTGAACTGTTATACAAAATGTAAGAAAGCACCTCAGTGTACCCCACTGTTTTTTGCACACCTATCAGCTTTGCACAGTTATACAAACGACATAAGTGATTTTGTGCTGGTTAGTAATCTTCTGCGTAAGATAATGAGACTTGAAATTTACGTGTTGACTATTCTCGAGGTGAACATCGAGATAGAAGACAGAAAGAAACCTCTCAAAACCTGCGAACGCCAAGATCACATAAACCACCTCCAAGAAACAGATAAATTGAAGTCTGATAACGCGTAATGCCTCCCCTGTCATCCTTTAATGCAAACGCTGCTTGGTCACCGGCGCCGTTCTCGTACTTCCAAATCTACTTCGTAAATGTGGCCCAGCTGCTGTACTCAAGATTGATGCGTGCATTGAAAGTGCGTCACAGGAAGGAATATAGGGTACAACAAACCCGATATCGAGCTTCATTTCTCTTGATTTCGGCCGCAAAAGCACCGTGAGACGGAAAACTTCTTCTGCACTGCGGGTACCCATCTTCTCCTCTCTAGGTGTCGTTAAGGAAGGATCGGCGGTACCTTATGCTGCAGCGTCCTCGTTTCATCTTCGGAGATAGTTTTTTGCGTTGCGCTGGGGGGGGGGGGGGGGTGGCATGGATAATGTCGTAGAGGAAAGACTATTACACAGGGTTGGTCTCGCAAAATGTATTACTCTGTCAATCATAAGAGAAGAGATTCCTGGCTCATCGAGATAGAAGTGCGGTTAAGAAAAACCTCACCTTTGCCATTCCACAGGGAACATGGAGAACTGCAATGTCCCAAGCAAAATATTCTCGTTCAAAAAAGACTTGATTTTCTTCACCTTGAGATGAATTGCTCTTTCTATGATGTCGTGTCTCTCATGGTACCGATCTGTTGGAATTGAAGACCAACCATTATCACAGCCACCTCATTTGCCTTCGGACCGACGATCGTGAACGTCCGCGCGCTTCCTGTACGCAAGGATGACGATGTTGTACGCGCCGCACGTTACAAACAGCTTATCTAGGGTGGCCTTGATGTCTATCACGTACCTGCTCACGTCGCACAGCATTTTGAACCGTTGTTTGAACATTTCGTTTTTGTCGTGTGCAACTTTAGCCCACCGGTACCGCACTTTCCTTTATTCCTCGCCGACAAAAAGGATTTTGAAGAGTTCCGCTTCCCATACAGGTTGCGGGAGCAGTCCTCTCCCCAAGCGATACACTTATCACTGAACTTTGAATGTCGGCATGAAGCAATGGTGGCGAGTCAACTACAGAGACAAAAGCAGGCAGGCTCCATCCTCGGTAGTCGGAAGCATGGAGCATAGCATTCTCGTACCATCAACATTCAAACGGTAAAATGATATTGTACCAAAAACTCGGAATTCAATTTGAAATGAAAATGTTGCATTGCAATAAAAAAATACCACACGAAATAAAGTCATTCCCCACATAAAAAAATTATAATTAGAAGGTGTAAGCATCAGGCGTTTTTATAACAAAGAAGTTAGAAAGCAAGTCCTGAAAAATTAAAAAAGCGAATTGATGCCAAAGCGTGGTTACATTGAAATGCGAGAAGATAAGCTTCTATGCTACCACAAATGCACGTTTTCATTGTCACGTGGCGTGATTGAACGAGCCTTTCATTGGCACATGATGGCAAAAAATGCATCTGGGTAAGCCAACAGCACAGTGCTAGTTAATCAGACTAGAAATCAGTCAATCAGTCAATCAGGCCAGAAAGTAACGCTGCCTAAGGAGCAGTTCCAGCCTGGCATGCAAGCAGAAGTGTATCACAAAATCGTTAGGACGCAAGTGTCATCGATCCCGGATTTTTTGACCAACACTGGAAGCATGGTTCAGGTGAGTGACGTGTTACCAGAGAGAGCGCCGCCACACCCCACGTCTTCAAGGCCGCGCGCAGCATCGAAGTACACCTTAATGGCTCGTAACCACATATTGTCTTTGAAAGTGGCGTTGGGATTAGGAAGGCACTGTTTGAACTTACTTTTGCAGTACTCTAAGGGCAGCGATCAGAGCAGTGAAAAAGTAAACACCATTCAATGACCGGAAAAACAGAAAAAAATTGCACAGCTACAAACCCAGCTAACTTCTCCATCAATAACAATGGCCTCTGTTCCGTTCTCGGGCTGCTCTCGTACGTTGTGGTGACCTGCGGCCCTCACATGATTGGTGACTAACTGTCCACATCTTCATGGCGTGTCTTCAAGGATTCGGGTATCAAATGTTCCGGTCATCCTTAACAGGGAGGTCAATGGCATAGAGTTTCTTAGTAAGTACACCTGAGAGGAGTGTACAACTGGGAACCGATGTCGGTATGTTGGTTTTGGCCCGAGCAGTGCTGCTAGCTTCCATGTCTATCAGATTCTTAAGCGTTTTCTTGGTTTGCTTTCTTCACTATGCATTCATATGTGCTCGGCATATAGGTCTTCAAATTGTCACCGAGCCTACTAACACATTCGCAACCTCTTGCAATATTCCTAATTTAGTATTAACAGCAGCCCATGACCTTGTTTTCGACAAACATGCAATCATCGCATTTATGACCCGTGTCTTTACGGGGTTGTTACGTCAAGGTCAAACCGCCGGAAAAACACCAAGTTATGAGGGACTAGCACGCAGCCTACTTTGATGCAATAAATGCCAGCCTTTGACAATTTCGCTATTTTTATGCATGGCTTGAAACACCATTGGATCAAGCCAAGTGTTGTATGTTTGAAAAAAAGAAATCCGCGAACCAATAACTACATACCATTAACAGACATTTTTTGAATCCCCGATGCTCCCTTGCACAACTGTAAAATGAAAAGGTTAGCTAGAAGACGTCTTTACCTTTACCCTAAAAACTTTCACTTTAATACAGATTACTCGCGTATAATGAAGCCTCTATGTCGTACATTACTTCGGAGAAGACCGGAACACCTATCTTTTTGGTTCGGAGCAGTTTTGGTGATTGGCTTGCCCTCGTAGTTCGTCCGCGATCACGCTGTATAGCCACCGCAGTCACCCGGTGTCACGCACCCAAACAGAGGCTTCAAAAAGATACCCGCTTGTTCCTCGATTCAGCCTTCCGACCAAAAGTTAAGAGTATACTTAATCAATAGCAGCATCGTTCAAAGCTCCTGTAACCGGTGGCACTTGTCTCACATGTCCCGTTATTTCGCGCCAGAAGTGGTGGTACATTTGATGAAGAATATATGTAATGAAGCGGAAGTCACCGCTGTCCATCTAGTCAGGAATGCTCATTGGGTTGGTTTTTAGGATAATCAGCGAAAAAATAGGGCCCCCGAACCAAAAGACTACGCGTTTCAAAATGGCGCAGAACGACTCGACCACGTGCGACATGAAAGCAAGCAGAAAAGGAAAAGAATCACTCCTCGTGCTGTTGCAGACAGAGCAAGAGACAAAAGACAAAGAAAAGAAAGAAAGAAAAGAAAGACAAAGAAAGAAAATAATGCGAGCTGAACAAGGATACGACGTGCGAGTACCGCGAAAGCGGAAAAAGTGAATTGCATTCAGCAAAGCTCTGTTCAGTTCATCAAGAGAGGAGTGCGACAGAGAGGGAAAGAGCATGAGGGATGGTACCAAAGAGCGGAGAACTGCCACACAGTCCCTATGCCGAATTACTGCTCTGCACTTCCGACAGCTTTTACGTTGAGTGGAACTGCCTTTTTACTAATATATTGCAACTAGAAAAGAATGAAATTTTTCAATTGTTTAAAGCATTGTGACAGTAAAGCGACTTGGCTAACAGAAAGTGATGGCCACAATGTTACCGGTGAGGATTGTCCTACACTACTACAGTTAACTTTAATGCCCACCTTTTTCTTCTCATTTTTTTTACAAATTTTTAGGGATTTGCAGATTCCACTTCTAATAATTACCTACACCTGCCCCCGCTGATAGACCCTGCTGGCACTGTACACATTTATTTCGTAAAAACTGAATCCGGCTAGCAGTGACGAAGCAGTGAGAAGTTTTTAAAAAGCACATGTCAATACTTTTTGGGTTATGCTTGCTAAGCTCTTCCAACAATGCTTAGAATTACGATTTTTACCTTTTAAGTAGAAACTTCGAATGCGGTTCCAATCTTTTTATTTATTTTTTCATTACTTGCAATGGTGTTAAAATGCTATCAATTTATTGTGTACAGGTAATGGTCCCAATTTCAAGAGACTTCAACAGAACCCTTGAATTATTATCGCAAAACACGAAATACAAAAAATATCAGCAAAAACCAAACAAAAATATGCTAAAAACTAGTAATGTAAAAGAATGAACACTGATTGGGTAGCGCACAAGTACAAGAAGCAAAAGAAAAGAACTCCGCGTAACCAAATGTATAGCGAAAATAGGCGTTGCACATTATTACCACGATCCTAATACAAATAAAGTAAAAAAAGAACAGGCAAAAAGAATACATAAATTACGCACTTGCACCATGCAAACAATCTTGCTTAAAAGAGAGGAAACTTAGCTAATGTAATAAACAGTAACGCAGGAATACAGATTGTAAAATAATAGGTTCGTCCATCGAGCAAAACATTTAGGTTGCCTTTGAAGGAATAGAATAATGACGAATATTTTAGTTCTGCAGAAAGACTTTTCCTGAATGATATAGCTAAAAAGCGGATGTTATTTGACTATAGTTATCAAGGACTTTTGGTAATATGTGAGTGTCCTTAGCTGTGAATCCGGTGGAGTTTATTATTTTAGGACAGATGTCTGTGAATAAATTGGTGCCATGAATGATCAGCACGCAAGTGAAGCAAAATGTGTTTATGTTATTAAAGAATATATTTTTAACCGATAAGACTTTCCTCTGCGGAAACAAAACAAAAGCGTTAGCACGGAATGAGCTGTTAGTAATTATACAAATAGTGTGATTTTGAATAAGTTCCAATGCTGCTGGATGACAATCATAAATGTTAGAACATGCAAAAATACCACATGTGACATGGCTATGTACGACAGGAAAATAAAAAGACACAAGTGATTGGCGTGAAAAAAATAGGTTTCATTTTATGAGTGCTCGAATGCTCTGCTGCTAAAACCGTGGGCGCTGGTTCGACTCCCAGCCGCGACGGCGCTTTTCTTATGACGGCTAAAAGCGAAATCGCCCGGGCGTTCGTGATAACGGCGCACTTTATGATCCCTGATTGGTAAAAATTAATCCGTAGCCCTCCCTTACGGCCTGTTTTAGCGCATTTGTAGCGTCAGGTCGTTATATCTCATCATTATTCACTCAAACGATTGTTCAAATGCCAAAACCCGCCCCATTTTTAAGGCGATCAATGTGTTTAGGAAGCTTCCGATGCGAGTGGAGAAACTTTCCAAGAAAAATGGGAGTGTCACATGGGGTCACGATGTTCGAACAGAGTGAAATGCTGGCACCATATCAAACGCACTTCAAGGGTGGTGTGAAAATCATGAATTTAGTTTTTGACGGATTGGTGATTGGGTATTTGATGAGGCACCACTTAGTTACGCTAGTCAAATCACTATTTAGGTTTGGCGTAGGAAGGGGCAATGAGTTATCCGCCGAGGATACTGTGTTGTCGCTACCGTACAGAACACAATATGGAACAATAATAAAGTAAGCGAGATCAATAATACAGACTATAAACACTAAAGAACCTGAAATTGAATACTGCGGCATGCCTTGAATAATTATTATACTCTCACAATACGAAATATTCACACAAACACTACCTTCTCTGCTTCTGTGAAAATGCTTTTGCAAATACAAAGCTGGTCTGGTTAAACCTTAGGATTCCAGTTTGTGGCACAGAAGATGGAGAATGATAGTATCAAAAGAAAAGCTTTAGTAAAATCTCCTAACGGTTCCCACTAACATATCTGTCAGAAAGTTTTAGTAAAATGAGTTAAAGAAAAGAATGCAAGATAAAAGAACTATCAGAACGAAAACCAAACAGAGAGTACTTAAAGATCTTGAATTTAGTTAGTTGAGTAACGAGTTGATGAGCAAATAACATTTTGATTACTTTATTACGAGATCAAAACACAAAATAGCTCTCTAGTTAGATTTTAGGTGCCCATTCCCTTTCTGAAAAGAGGGAATAGTTTTACCAGGTTTTATAAAGCATCCGGTAATGCCGAGTGCGGAAATTGTATTCACAATGTTGGAACGCGGAAGAGAAATACAGTGCTAAAGAAGTTTTAGGTGGCATGCAGGGACGTTATCTAAAATAGCGGAAGTATCTTTGAGGGTAACAATCGCGAAAATAACTTCAGCGGTGGTGACAGGAAAAACGTTTTGTGCTGACCGACGTATGTTACCATTCAAAACTATTTAGCTTGTTGTATGAAGATTTGAGAAAAAGTCAGTGAAAGCTTTGGCAATTCGAACTGGTTGCTGAAAGGTACGACCGCCATGAATAATTTTAGAAATAAGGACAATATAGATGCATTACATAGGAAATTATTTAGAAGGTTCCATTGTATTTTGGTTAGCTCTTGAATATACTGAATTCCTTTTCGTAGTCGAGTTTGTTGCCTCTTTTAACACGAAATTTACGGTGTTAGAATAGTTCTTTTAGCGTTTAGCAAGAGCTTCCGTGGAAGGCCTTTTTTTAGTTTTTGTACAGATTTTCCTTCTTTCGCATGCATTTCAGTATATTTTGCATTACCCAGGGGTTCCTTGTTCTATCATCCTTTTTTACATATATTTTTGTATTTAAAACAACAGAACCTAGAAATATGTCACGAACCTTCTGAAGCGCGTCAAAATGTCAGTAATCAATTACCGAAAAATTCATTTTGGCTATCGAATAAATTAACTATTTATTAGGTACGGAGGTAAAAAAGAAGGTACCTATTTGTGTGTGTTAGTGAGAAATGTAAGAAATATTGGGTAATGATCTTGAATTTCTCAACTTACTACATTAGATTTAGGGGACAGACATTTTACACAGGGCGTGGTCAATAAATGCTGGCGTTGCACGTCTTGTGGGATACGCAATTAACGATTCATCGCCGAATCCGGTAAAACACTAAGGTGTGATATGAGTTCGAAGTAGTATTTGACAAGCTTGTGTTGTTATCACCCACAATTATAGTGTACTTATTTTCAGCGGACACCGTAATAAATTCGCCACAAAATTCAGGAATGGAAGTCGACTTGAAGCGATATATGCTACCAAGAACAATGCTTTAATGGCAATCTGGAAAACGTGATTTATCTATTTTGATATCAACTGTTTAGCACTGACGGACGTTGATAGACATATCCGGCCTACATATGCATTTTATTTCCGGAGAAATATAGACGGCAGCGCTTCCGTGAATACTTGACCTGCGATGGCAATATTCGGACTCAGAGGCCGGAAACCCTAAAAATTGCAATCGGCGTTTCACAACCAAGATCTGTAAATACAAATGACCGAAAATATAGGATGAAGTCAAGCGATAAATTTGTAATCGCGTCATGGTTTTTCGAAGACATCTAGCAGTAAAATGTATAAGGAACGTATTCTTTATAGGAGCATATTTTTTCAGTTTATCTGGACATAAAAGCAACATTCGACAGCATTCAAAGGAGCGAGTGCTGAAAAGACCGGTTTAGTTGAAGATGCGCAGGTCAGCTTCAGTGAATATGGAACTGCCTTTGCAGTCGTCGTTCATGCCTGCTAGGATGTCACAATTATCAGTCCAGAAGAACTGCCTTTTTTTATTTTTCTTTGTTGCCGGTGGTTTCGTTTTGCAAACAAACGCTTGTTCTCAATGGTAAAGTGGGGCTGCTGTTGCACAATGCTTCTATTGGCATCCGTTTCAAGCTCTTATCTTCCCTAGGTGCTCATGTGGTCAGCGAGGAGTCGACACACGGGCATAAATAACCTAAAGGAAAGCTGTTGCTTGGTACGCGTCCAAGCACAGCCACAAGTGTGGATGAACGAGTGGACCTTAAGCACCAACCAAACTCTGCGCTGAGTTACCCACCGGAAGCAGCCTGCAAAAACGAATGCTGCTAGCCTGTGCTCCTTTCGCTACAATTGCTGCCCCACAATTTTACTTGAGGTGTGGGTTGAGAATTTTATCCTCCGTGAGTTTGTAAATGGCAGTCTTCGCAGACGCAGAAAGGCCCTCCAGGAAAGCTGCTGTTTGGCAGGCGTGCAATCATAGCCACTGGTAGGGATGAACGTGCGGACCTGCAGCAGCAAACACTGTGTGGTTTAGTTAACCGCCGGAAACAGACTGCAAAATCGAATGCTGTCAGCCTGTGCTCCTTTCGCCGCTACCGCTGCTGCACAATTGTGCCTGAATCATCGGTTCAGAATTTTATCCTTCCTGAGGTAGTCAACCTGTCAGCGGGAGTCTTTGCAGACGCAGAAAAGTTTTCAAGGAAACCTGTTGGTGGCCATGCGTGCAGGCGTAGCAACACCTGGGGATGAACAAGCGGACCCGAAGCAGCAAACAAAGTCTGCGTTCAGGTACCCGCCGCGAACAGCCTGCGAAAACGAATGCTGTCAGATTCAGCCTGTGCTCTTTTTGCCGCAACTGCTGTTGCAGAATTCGGTATTATTCTGGTAATATTCTGTCACCTGTCAAATCCGGTAGTAATAGGTCCCCTAGCATATATCTCTAGATATAGCTAAACAGCATTAACTGCAAACTTTTTGAACACATCATATAGACCTACATCGTCCCGTTTGTGGAATTGATTTTTTTTTTGCTCTCATCCCGCTCAACAATAATTTCTTAAACTTGATTCTTGCAAAACAAAACTCTTATCAACCGCGCATAAACTTCAGGGCATTAACGACGACCGCTGGTCTGTACACTGCGCATTTTGTACCTGTGCAAGGCATTTCAAAAGTCGTCACTGACTACTTATGGTGAAAGTTTGTAGCGTAAACGTCGACAGTAATTCACAGAAATAGACGGAATGTCTTGTTATTTACAGGCATCAATTTGTTTTATCAAATAATTTGAAGGGTCGCCCAAAAATAGTGGCGTTCCTATTTCCCGCAGGGTTCAGTCTCTGGAGATTTATTATATTTTATATAGGTTAACGCCATGCTGTATTGTGTTTCATCACCACTTACCCTGTAGGCTGATGATTATGTTGGGTTACGGGAAATTAAAAATAGTTTATGTTACTTTGCAGGTGAACCTAGATAATATACCTACTTAATGCGACGACGCCCATGTGTCCAAGATTTCGGCGGACGTTAAAGATCCCCACGTTATCAAAACTTACCTGGAGCTCTCCACTGACGTGCGTGAGGTCGGCACGTTAAACCAATTATCAATTTTCATCAATCGCCCGAAGTTTAAACATTGGAATAAAACTCAACATTTACAAGTTCAATGCAAAGAGAATAACTCGTATCTTTCGGTAACTCGGTGTACACTCTCAAAGTGCTGCCATTGGAACTGATCACGTCATAAAATAACTTTTTTTGAGTTTCAGAACACACGGGCTTCACTCAACAATATTTAAAACAGAACATAAGCCGTTTACCTTACCTATGAGGGTGGCATCGTCACTAACAAACTGACTCGTAAGATATGCAAACAACCTATTTATTGCGCGCACCTTCCTTATCCGGTAGGGGGCCAGAATAAATGTTGCACAGGCTCCAGTCATGGCGAAAAAACTATTACTCAATAAATTGTTAAGACCCCACCGCTCTTCAAAACCACTGTCTTTATGTTGAGATAATCACACACAAGACAGCCTTCCAAAGAGTGGTCGACAAGTTCAGTATTTGCACGTGTACCGTTTGCGGCCTTGGAAACATCTCTGTCATGCTACCTCATTCATCTTGGAGACGCCTGTCTGTCTTCCCGATATACGTTGCGTCGCAGTCCTCGAATTTCACCTTGCAAATGACGCAACTTTGCTCATTTGCCGGGACGTGGTCCTTTGATTTCGGGAACTGGATCGCGAGTGTGCAAGGGAGTTTTAATACTGTACGAACACCTAAAGGCTTGAGAGCCCTTCTAATACATTGATACACCTTCTAAACAAATTGTATTGAAACTGAACATGCCGGCCATTCTTTGGCTTCATTGTGGCCATGTTGCATGCGCCGTCGCGTATTAATAACGAATGCACGTGTATAGCTACTATTAGGCAACGCAGGGGTGTTTTTGAATTCTTGCGAGCATAGTTGCTCATTCGGTGACACTACATCGAATCGTGAACCAACAAAACGCATAAGAGGTCTTTTGTGTTCTACAGGGTGATGGGAATCAGAGTCCATCACAGATTTGCTATTGCACGGATTTCGATATACTGTTGTCTCGCTGGGACCCCCTGGGCCACGACTAACAAGTGCATCCAAAAACAGCTATTCACTACCTTTTTACTTTTTAAACGCAAACTGCTTGGTATGGTGGACAGGATTTAGGGCCTCGTGTAAGGCACGCACAACCTTCTGTTCTACCGCAACAAAGCTGTCACCAACATAGCCACAGTACCCCTTTACAGGAAATGGCAGATTCAAGCACAAGCGCATCCACATGTTGGATGACCATGTTCGCGATAGTCGCCAAAAGAGGCTTCCCATCGGACGCCCTTCTAGCTGGTGATAGATAGATCGAGCTACTGTGAAGTATGTTTGTTTTAAACAACATCTAAAAAAAATGGTGATGGCGTCAAGCACAAGTAAAGTGCGACTCGCCAGTGTAACAGGTAAGAGCTTCTCAATTATTTGTGTAGCCATCCCAGTCGGAACATTAGTAAACATAGATCGGCAGAACAGAAAAAACTCACTCAAACTCAATCACAATTTTTTTCATTAACGCTGTATTCAATCAAACTCAGAAT
The DNA here is from genome assembly GCA_013339765.2 of Haemaphysalis longicornis. NCBI lineage: Eukaryota > Metazoa > Arthropoda > Arachnida > Ixodida > Ixodidae > Haemaphysalis > Haemaphysalis longicornis. The sequence goes on from CM023457.1 coordinate 69,461,032, forward strand.
CAAAGCGCTCCTATGTTCTCAAAATCACTCATACTCACTCATCACATACTCATTTGTAATCGCACTCACTTGTACTCAAACTCATTTGTCCTCACGAGTATTCATACTCAATCTGTACTCATGAGTACTCCATCTGTAATCATGAGTACTCAATCAGTGCTCACGAGTACTCAATCTTCTATAGTCATGAGTGCTCAATCTATACTCACGAGTACTCAATCTGTACTCATGATTACTCAATCTGTATTCATGAGTACTACTCACAAATACTCAACTCAATACTCAATACCCCCAGGCACAATTAAGTGTCCGCGTAGATTGACGTCTGTTCGTGTCCAGATCCCTATCTCCTTATTCGAAGTTGGTCGATGCTGGCGTTTGTTTTTTTGTTGTTCCGGATTGACGTCCGTTCGTGTCCAGATCACTATCTCCTTATTCGCAGTTGCTCGATGCTGGCGTTTGTTTTTTTGTTCCGGATACTAGAAACTTCGTTACACGGCGTTTATCTCGATGAGGTTCGGTGAATATCAAATCGGATTGTTTTTTAATGTGTGTGCCGTAGTATTCACCTCGTCGGACCTGAACTTGACAGCGTTTACGGTGTTGCGTTAGTCGTGTCGCTTCCGTCGGCGATCGTGTTACTGTAGCTCGTAGCGTGCTTGATGCATGTGGGAGCGTAGACGGCCGTTTTGTCCGCTGGCGAGCTGCGGTGGCCAGGGATGGCATAGTTCGGCGCGTTGAGGACGTTGCTTTGATTGAGGTGGTCGTCGCGTATGGTGCCGGAGCCGGTTGGCTTTTCGTTTACCGTTACCGTGCGGTGGCGTGTTGTAAGGTGGCGTGGCGGATCGGTCAAAATCGTTGCGGTTCCGTGCTCGATTTCACCGTGGTTGCTTCGAAAGTGAAACCGTTGTGGTGGGGAAGTGGGCGTAGTTCGTCCCGTCCGTTCGGCCCACATTCTTTGGCGTCGTAATTGTCACTTCATCGGTAGGGCGTTCGATGCCTTCGTCTAAATCGGGCCCATTCGTTGGCGTTCTTGCCGTGTCCGTGTCGTCACTCAAGCTCTCCTCCTTTGCCCGTTGTTTCGAGAATGCTAAAATCGCTATCTCTCCCGTACAAGCAAGCTCGAAAGCGTTCCGTTCATCCCGAGTCCGCTTGCTCACGGTTTCTCGGGTTTGTCGTGTGAGTCTCGATTCGAGCAGCGGGTGCCGGTGACCTTGTACCTTCCGGCTAGGACATGCCGCAAGCGCTGGCCGTGTCGTTGCTCGTTGATAGACCTACCTGCACGAGTGTAATGTCGTTTGCTCGCTGTATTAGGGTTGAAGCTGCGGGTGCCAAAGAGCTCGTACGTTCAGATAGGGTTGAATCGCGTGCGCTGGGTTATTTGTTGCTTGTGGAAAGGTTAATTTCGGCGGTTGTGACATTCGCTGGCCAAGTCCGGATAGCAGCACCGGGAGCGGAGGATGTCGCAAATGGCGGTTTCCTGCGTGTGTGCTGGCTAGGTCGCGTTCCGTGCGCTTTGCATTTCGTTCGCCGTGGTTAGCTCCACCGGTCCAAATTGGATGTCCTTTGTCACCTCTGGTGCGTTTCGTGCGCTGTGCGTATAGTTTTTCCTGGGAAACTCCCCTAACATTGGTGTGCGGTCATTCGCCACGTATTGTGCGTTCCGTGCGCCGTGCGTCTCGCTCGTCGTGGCCTATCCCCCAATCCGGATGCAATGTCTTTGGTGTGTGTGTGTGTGTGTGTGTGTGTGTGTGTGTGTGTGTGTGTGTGTGTGTGTGTGTGTGTGTGTGTGTGTGTGTGTGCGCGCGCGTGCGTGTGCATGTGTGTGTGCATGCGCATGGGTGCGCGTGCGTGTGTGTGGGTGCGCGTGCTGTGTGTGTGTGCGTGTGTGTGCGTACGTGCGTGCACGTGTGTGTGTGTGTGTGTGCGTGCGCGCGTGCGTGTGCACGTGCGAGCGTACGTGTGCGTGTGTGCGCGCGTGGGCGTGTGCATGTGCGTGTGTGTGTGCGCGCGTGCGTGCGAGTGCATCCGTGTGTGCGTGCGCGTGTCTTTTTGTGGGGGGGAGGGGACGTGGAGCGGGTACCGCTCGCAGTCGACTGCCGCAGTGCACCCAGTTGCTGCTTGTGCTTGGCAGCCGTTACAGCGCTGTCAAACTGCTCTCCCGTGCTTTGTGAACTCGAAAACAACGGTTCCAGGCGCGATTTTCGGAGGCGTGATAACTTGCACTGACGTCGCTTTATTGCCGTATTGGTGCCTTGGTTGCACAGTGGAAATCTGCAACTCTTGTCTCGAACAGCGCTGACGAAGCTGACAGATATCGATCAAAAAGTGCGGTGGCGTCGTTATGGCCAAGCAACATGTTTTACAAGACGTTCCAAGACGCGAGCTTAAGCCAAAACCCCAACGTCTGGCGTTGCCATTTATGACATAAAAACGGCCCCTTCACGAGGCCTTCCACAGTGCGAACTTAAACTTAGCATTAGTTGCTAGCTAGGGGTGGTCGCCCTGCCAGTAAATAGGAGATGAAGGTAGGGGAAGAACAACCACCGAAATTCCCCATCGTCGTCCGCTTCCTCATTACACGGTGGCATAAACGAGAAGCAGCGCACCGGGTTGTCATTCGAAAGCAAAGCCATTCGAAAGCAAAACGCTCCTCCAGCGGCAAGATGTCATAGCTGTTCTACAAAATATGCGAGGCAAAACAAGGCGTCGCACGCGTTCAACTGGGGATTATGGTATCCGATTAAAATCCCACAACTTGCACGGTGGGGCTGTATGCTCACTTGTAAATGAACTGCACGAGACCATAGTCCTACGTAACCTGAGCAAAAAGTTTCAAAACGGGAGCTTAATAAAACCCTATGGGCGCACGTACACCAGCCAAATTATCGCATAGCGGCATGTTGCGGACAATTTCGGTGACACAAACCATGCAGTCGATTTGACGCGAATCATGTAAATTAACTGCGGCTGTTAAAACGAGCGGTTCGGCTCACGAAACGACTACACAGCGTGACATGCGTCTACGGAAACTGCTGAAGACCGGAAAAGAGCGACTTCGGTGTGCGTAGTGCCTGCATTGTTAGCAGCCCCCGCCTCCCCTAAAGCAACTTGAACGGAGCAAGCGGAACGAAGTAGCTGCGCGTTCCCAGGCCACGTATTTGTAAACAAAAATAACTGCGCCAATCAACACATGCCGTAGAAACAGAGTCACTGCGGCTGCACTTCCCGCCGGGACCTCACCTCCTCGTTTTTCCCTTTTCACTGCGACCCCTTAGCGAGCGACCGCCAAAAAACGCTATCTGCGCCAGACAGGTACAGGGAAAGGAGGGAAGCGCAGTTTTCGTTGTCTCATTTTGATATGAATATGTCTCAAAAAAGATATGAGTGCGCGCAATGACGGACCCGTCACCAATCCAAAAAGACAGATGCACACCTACAAAACAACAGGCGATATGGCAGGATAACGTTTATTGAAGGGAAGTTCCAAAATAATGAGACCACATAATACACCCACTCGAGCATCTACTACAAGCACGTAATTGTCGTAGTTGATAACTTAGGCCTATGCAAACGGCATATCTACGTACAGCAACACAGAAGCGCATTTTGGTGGCATGTTCTTGGCAATTCCACAAGGTGAATTATCGAATAGAAGCTAGGTTAAACATCGTTACAGTCTCTCAAATAGCATTGGAGCGTTTTCTGCATGGAGAACGTACCTAAAAGCTTCATTAGGATACGCCTTTCTACAATTAAGAAAGGTAATGTATCCTGGGCACCCAGACACAAGGGCCTGGAAGAGAACGACGCACCGAAAAAGAGGCACGTGAACAAACGTACCATGGTCCTTGTGACTACGACTACGGCACGCTCCTCCGCAAAACACGCCAAGAACGTCTCCGCATCCTACGCCTGGGAACACCATTTTTCCCCTCCCTTCAACGGAGTGTCAATGCCAAAGAATCCCAAACTCTGTGGAGGATGAAGGAACACGAGTATCTACAGATCTATGTGGCCGAATATATTCGGCAGCAACATCACGCATGTACTTAAAAGTTCTCTGAAATCAGGCAAACATCCACCTTTTTCAATGCACTTTGCCATGTGCAAGGGTATTTTCAAGGGAGAGCAACTCAAGAATTACATATCCCCCTTCTATCAATACGCTGGAGGCAGGTTTTACCAGCTCGTTACTTCAAAATCAGCGGGAGCTGATAAGAGGGCAAGGGAACGAGCTGCTGCATACGGCGCCCTACACATCAGTTTCCCCTCTTGCGCTCCCTGTCATTGTTTTACCTCCATTTTTCTAAACTCCAACTGTTTCTTGTGTAGCAGAGATCTCCTCGCTCTCTCTCTCTCTCTTCGTCTTCCCCAAAAGCCAAAGGGCTCAGTCCAGCACACACATCAGATCATAAACACTTTGAGACACTGACATTGACACCTTTTCACTCAAACGGACCAACTCTCGGCAGCCGCAACCTTCGACGCTCACATGTCAAGCCACAGAACCAGAGAGTACCTCTGTTTATCACATAACACGGTAAACAAAAACCCCCGCTTCTAGTCTTTCTTCACTGTCCTTCAGTGTTCTTGAAGCATGGATTGCAAATAAAAAAATTAAGTTCAAAAACGCTTCCTGGGAGTCAAAGTGAAACAATCGCGTCTTACCTCTAAAGACTCAAACGTAGATGTCACTGTAAATTTTTGTTTTATAGACTGTTGAGTAAAGCTCGCGTTTTTTGAAACTCAAGAATAATGTCAGCTAGCTTTGGGGACGTTTTGTCGTAAATATTTCGCAGGTCATATCGCTACCAACCTGAAGTCAGATATGCACATCAAACAAATTTCCACTAGCGCAAACCCTACCCATACAAGAAGCACCTTCTCCGAAGTAGCATCATCCATCAAACGGCTGTGTACAAAACACTTATCAGGTAAATGCTCCAAATTGCCGCTTTATCGTTCTTGCATCGTGGCCCTCAACTTATGCTTTGTAAAATATAAATTGTCCAGAAATTTTTCACTCGTTTCGTAGTTTGCAACTACGCTAGGGCAGGTAGCGTAAGTCTTAGGAAATTGATATTTATTTACCAACCTTTACCATCACCCGCTTTTGAAAAAATTCCTTCACGCACCCATTTACGTGTGGGAACGGCGGCACCATGCACCCAAAGCTCCTGTCACCTAATGTCATTCTCGTTCTTACGCTGCTTCTTTCCTTCCACGTACTTCAACACACTGAAACCACCTTTCCGCCGCCACAGGTGCTTTAGCTCATGAGAATAGATTCAGGTCTGTTATCAACAGGAAATTTAAAATGCCTTTCCTGCTATCAGTAGTTTTTTTGTTGTCAAGTACGCCTCTTGTAATATCCTTTTGGACGTGTACTAAAGAGTCAAAAATAGCTTTCATTTGAGGCCCTCATTGCCATGTATACGTAATTTTCACTGTTCACTGTTTTTAAAGCAAAGCTTTCTACCTATACCAGCCAACGGTTCTTTCGTGGCGTGTTGAACGCGGCTGGTGAGGGGTAGGGGGTTTTAACTCACGGAGCATAGTGTATATGGCATGGTGCATGGGCGCTATTACCCAGCGTTCTGCGCGCGCAGGTGCCTGCTCACGCCAGCGGGTGCGTCGTTGGGACGGCTTTGTCGTCTACTTTAGCGATGGTTGTTTTAAGCCTGTTTTGGCGCAGCTTCGCGGTCACTGCGGGATCCTTTCGCACGACTTGAATAACTTGTTCAACAGGGCCTTCTTCCTTACCCGGCCCGACCAACTTAACTGGTCGTGCAGTACAGATACGTTAAGAAACAGTTTGCAGGGTGGAAAAACAAAATGTGGAGACCACATACAGACATCTTGCCGCTAGAGAAACGCCACCTTTTGCGCCCTCCTTCTCACGAACGAGATTCTGTTTTCTAAATTGTTGTATACCAATTTGGACGTGTTTTAGCTCGTATTAAAAAAGGCGAAGGGAGCAACTGGTTCTGATCAATAGCGATTATAAAGGTTCCCTCAGCTTTCTCGCTATTCTCAACCTTTCTAAACATACTAGTTTTAATTTGTATAAAAGGAATCACTAAGTTCACATGCAAACTGGTTTCTGTGTCTGCGCTTGGGTCGCATGGGTGTGTCCCCAAGCTAACATATGAGGATGGCTATGTTCCGCTGTCTCACCCTTAGGAAGACGATACTCTCCGTTTTTTTTATCGTGACGTGCGGCCTGGCTACAGCGGTGGCGTCTGCCGCTCAAGCCCAGCCTTGGCTCACGCTGCTGCTTTTCAGACACCACCCCCGCCTATTGCAGATAGCGGGTGGCAGAACCTCGGTTTCAAGCTTTGTAGAGCCACGTGTGTGAATTCAAGTAACGTCGCATGGGCAATTGTTATAGGTGTCGATAATACTTTGCTTTCCAACCACCTTCACAGGGTGGACTGGAGCCAATTTTATTATCGTCGTACTTACCACTCCCCCTATAAGGCTTCGGCTATGAGGGTACTTGTGAAGAAATAAATAATAAAGAAAGCACACAGGTTGCTCCAAAACCAAGAATCGCGCATAAGTGCTCGTTACGGCAAAACCATGAAATTAATTTCAGTGACGCTTGTGGGCTACGTATATCTGCAAAAGGGACTAAGCAATCTTCACGGTTGAGGGAGAAAGCCACAAATTTTATACAACCGAATTTTGCCCAGGTGCCCAATTTAACAGAATACAGCGTTAGCGAGCTCAACGAGATTGCGAAATACGCTCTGGAAGTTTCAGGTCTCTAGAAAGAACACTATCAGCTGGGCGTTGATGAATCACTCAGTCAGTGAGTCAGTGAGTCAGTCAGTCGGTCGGTCGGTCGGTCGGTCGGTCGGTCGGTCGGTCGGTCGGTCGGTCGGTCGGTCGGTCGGTCGGTCGGTCGGTCGGTCGGTCGGTCGGTCGGTCAGTCAGTCAGTCATCCAATCACTCATTAGGGCATTTCCTTTTAAAGCTACAGATAACATTCGGTCCTGCGCTTGGCACATGATTGCAGAAATTCCAACCAGAGAGCGAGCGCTAGGCTCCGCTGGAAACTTAAGCGGGATTCCACTTCCAAAGGGGTGTAATTTAAAAATCCCACTCACCCTTTTTTTGCTTGTTAACTAGAACAAAATCCTGAAATACTGTTTTATCAAGCAAGCATTGTAAAATTTTTCAGGAATCAGTAAAAAGTTGGTATTTTTTTAAAGTTGCGATTCCCCTAATACATGGTTGCTATAAAAATCTTGCAAGAGAGTTTATACATGTTCGTATTGGTTGCCTGTATCAACAAAAACTAGTCTCGTGTGACAACAGGCCTCCAAAAAAATTTTAATTCTGTGAACCAATGTTTAGGTGCTTGTCGCTCACTTGAAGGAATAATTAAAAAAAATAGTCTGCCATATTGAGGACATTCAGCCATATTGAGAGCGCGATCGAGCATCAAAAAGGGCCCCTGCACCGAGTTACACTAGCACGTGGTCACATCTTGTCGTGACATAAGGGCTGTTTAACAGAAGTTTAATGTGTTTGAGAAATGCTTAGCAGAGTAGTGTTTCATGAGATGGTTGCAAAAAGTTTACTCGTTCTTTTATCCTACAACCAGTTTCTGTTTCCAGTTAGTATGTCCTAACCCCCATTCTGCTCTCGTATAAGTAGCGTTATTTATTTATTTTTGTTTATTAGATACTGCATACCACTACAAGTGGTCCAAGCAGGACGGGCAATCCCCAAACAGAATGAGCAAAACGGTCACCGACGTTACATCATAAACGCAAAGAATAACAAAGTAAACAGGATGGGGAATAAACGCAATGAGACTAATATACATCCTATTCAAGGCGATCGCGCTCTGCAAAGCGCAAGTATTCACTCGCCTGGCACAAATACAGGCAACCATGTATGCGCACCACCACAATTTTGCCCAAGCGTCTGTGTTGCCACGGTGGCGCCACACCGGTTATGTCGTGCTCCACGAGTTGGTAGTACCTGTCCATGCTGCCAGCTGCTATAGCAGAGCCTCTCACAACGGAGCAGTTCTAAGTTCGAAAAGATGCACACCGAACACGAAGAAATATCGCGATTCCAAATACTGTTACCTGCAGCACCCTACGATTTACTAACCACCAGACACGGTTGTAATCGCCGCGCAACAAGGGACACTTACAAAAACTTCGCAGCCTAGATATGCGTGCAACTCAGCCGTGAATAACAAAAGGGAAAGCCAATTGCCACTCAAGACCTGTCACCTGTTCAAGAGCAACAATAGCAATATTGTTTCAGAGAATTTTGCTCCGCAAGACCCAAACGTCAGTGATTCATTCAAAGGTGTCTTGCGATTCTCCTGCGCTTGTTCTGACTGGGCCGCGTGGGCGCGGCACAGCTCAGGAAACGGACTCGCATGCACTAGCTCCTACGCTACCATTGTATATAAATCGGTTAATTCGTGAAACTTTTTTTCAAAACCATTATTTGGGTTTTATACTCAAAAACGTAGCAGAGCGCATTTGTGGCGACGTCCTTTGTCTCAGGCAACAGCAGCGTTGGCCCCTTGCGGGATCCCCGCTTTCTTAGGCAGCAGCGGTTTTATCCTCTGGGAATGCGGAGTGGCTCACGGCAAGTAGAGCGCTACCAAATATTTGGAGTGCGAAGAATAATATATCTATTGAAGAGAGACCGCGGTGAATAGGGTTGAAATGTGGTAGACCATGCAAGACAGTGTTTTCTTCTGCGAGATGCCGGTGCACAGCAGGTGCGCAGGCACAGCAGGCACAGTAATACGGGGTTTTACTGTTGTGAAGCGAGGAAATCACCATCTAAATTTTTCGGTGAATAGCCTGTACTACCACAGAGCCTGGTAAAAAGTCGCATCAACTTAGCAACCAACGCCAATACGTCTTTGAGGTTATGATTTGTTAAACGTTAAAATCGATGGTTTTTACCTATTTCGTAAATTGTAATTGTATAAAATGCTGTCCTCAAACCAACCACGGGCAATGTGCGCTCCGGCAAGCCCACTTTATTGAACTAATAAAACTTGTCGCTGAGCTAGTTCGTACATACTTAAACAAAAACACTTAATTGACTTTTAGCCAATCTTTGGAGGTTCAACTAATTATAGCTCTGTAACTCTGACAAATAATAACATTAAAAGCATACCTCCCCTACTATTTCGCTGTGTTCCAACTTCGCAGCTCCCGACTGACATACTGTGCTTGCGACGTTTTCGTTAGTGTTAAACTGCAACTGCTTATCACTGACCTGTTTCTGTCACTGGTTCGCTAACCCGTGTTGCACATGCCGTAGCAATAAAAAATCGCGTTATTGGCCACAACACAGCTCAAATAAAATAAAGCATGTATGTCAGGGGAAGAAAAACGAATAGACATTTCCAGAAACCACAGCGGCACAAACACTTACCAAGGCTAAATATTTGAGTGTCTCCGGAAGCAGCCAGAAGTAACCGATAGTCAAGTTCTCTGTTGTATAGCCGTCGAAAGTGACAAGTTTCCATTGTCTTGGGAGCTTACCCATTAGCGGAAGCCTTACCATCATACTAAAACGTTTTAGCGGTGCTTTCGACACCTGCCAGGATACTGTTAAGTTACTCATAGTCACAACTTGTTGTTGCAGGAACCTTTCAGGCGTGAGTTTGTACTCGCATTTTATTTTATAATGACGATGTGACAGCGTACCTGACCTGTGAACAAATAGCATCCGACACGTTTAATAAATATACACCAGCCGGCACTGCTTCTGAAAAAGTTAGCAAGGTTTCATCAATGGTTTATAATGACGAGTGCCGTTCTTATGCTGCTAAAAGGAAAATATCAGTCAGGCCGGGCCGTCTTACACTTTTGACAGCAGTGCACAAGCCATAACACGAAAGTCACCTTGGAACAGTTAGCCAGATGTAATAATTGTTAAGGCCCTTACTGCTGAGAAAAGGTCCCTGGTGTTATTCTGGGATGCAATTTTTAGGAGGCAGACGCAAAACAAAAACGTTTGTTTCAGTCTGACTTCTTCAATCTAGTAGGCTATGGACAGCAGCTTAGCAGTTATTTAACCACGTAAAACTGAAAAACAAATTTCAAACGTTTGGTGGAAGCAATTTTTGCCGTAAATATTTATAGAATAACCGTCGGTATATCTACCCCATTAAAAATGGGCTAGTGTATTTCGTGTATCCAACATTTTGCCTCACACGGTTTGTACCTGTAGGTAAATAAAACAACAAAACCCTGTAAATTTGCGAATATTTCTGCGCTTTGGTTGCAGGTAGGGATAAAGATTGCATTGCATAAAAGCGCAGGGGATGAATGCACTGCTGTACCGCCAATCCAGGTAGATTGATATGAATATTTAGATATTACGTAATAAGGGCCCTTAAATAGCGTACAGAACAGCGTACAACCCGCTATCGAAATGACCAAGGTTGTCTTTGTTATCGTTTATATTTCTCTTTCACTCTTTTTTACCATATTTACTTGAATCTAGGCCGCCCCGGATTCTAACACGTTCCCGACAGTCCAAAGCTACAAAAAAAACGTACCTCAAATGTAGGCCAAACAAAATGCGAGGTCAGCGCTCACAAAAACCAAACTCATTTTATTGAACATGAAGATGCGGTGTTGCTTTTGAGTCATAATCGCTGCTATCCTGCCGTGCTCATTCTGAGTCCCCATTTCTGCTGACCTCGTCGCTTTCATTTTCACTGTCATCTTGAAACAGTGCGCTATCCTCAGTACCATCAAGCGCATTCGATATGTGGCACTTTTGGAAAGAGCGCACTATCAAGGTTCCAGGGATGGCGTCCCACGCTGCAGCTACCCAGCCTGCCAGCTGCGACAGTGATGTGCGCTTGATGCGGCCCGTTGGCGTAAGCTGACGGTTTTCCTCGTTAAACTAGTCCGTGTACAACCCCCGATGGCGATCCTAGAATGGCTTATTTAAGCATACGTCTACATCGAGTGGCTGCAACTGGCCTGTGAGGCCACCCGGTATCACCGGGAGGTCAATAGTCGCCTCGACGAGCGCAGCCTTCACGCTGTCCGTCAAGTGCCCACAGACAAGTCGAGCACAAGTAGCGAGTTCCTGCGCAAAAAGGCGCCTGGATGCCACTGCAACACAAGTCTTATGCATTCTTCGACTATGGCGCTCGCCGTCCAGCCATTTTCGTTGGCCCGCACAATGAGATTTTGCGGGAATACCTTTTGGCGGGAACTGTCTTCCTATTAAATATAACATAACGAGGAAGCATACGTTCATCTGCTGCACAGCATAGCACCACAGTCGGATGCTGGTTTTCATATCCTCGAGAGCGCACTTACACTTTTTTGGCGCGCTTGTCACTGACCGTGTACGCCACCGGCATGTCAATAATATACCGGCGTCGGGTCGGTGTTGCTCAATTGGACTAGTGGATAGGCTCTTGCTTCCCGCTTTCGCAGCACCTAACGCAGGAACTCATTCAGTTTCTCCTCAAAATCAACGGGCAACTTCTCGGCAATTGAGGTGCGACGACGGAGGCTAGAGCCGAAGCGCTTCATTAATTTCTGTAGCCTGCCACGACTTGCTTAGAAAGGTGCCCGCGATAAGCCTTGTTGCCTTGAAAATCCTTTGCTTTTGCCTGGAGCACTTCCGTCGTTACAGAAAGGGCAGCTGTTTGCTGCATCCGAATGAAGTGGGCCAATGCCATCTCCATTTAGTCGTGACGGCCTTCTCGTGGTCGGGTGAATGCCATCCTCGTTATGGCGCACGCAAATATTCTCTCCCGTTGCGTCCTCCAACGACGGACATTTTTTTTTTCATCCAGGCCAATGTCCCGCCCGGATTGAACGTTCGACGACAACTCTGCGGCTAAAACAACTTTTCTTTTAAAAGCGGCACTATAATGGCACCGCTTGTTTGGTACCATTGCGCTGTCAATAAAAACCAAACGCCAAGCCGCACACAACCCACTGTCAACACAGTCCAAAATGGCGGCATCACCCCTAGCTATGGCCCCTAGCGTGCACTTAAGTGGCTACTGGCTCGCCTAGTAATGGCTACAATTCTTTCTTTTCTAGGTTACGCTAGCTGCGTACCACGTTCCTCAATTTTGCTTGGAAATTGGTGCGTGTTTCGAAATACTTGAATCCAAGCCGACCATGTAGTTTGATATATCAGTATTTCAAAAAAACCTATCGGCTTAGATTCGAATAATTACGTCATGCGTTTGTCAATACTAAATTGAAGAAATGCGTTCTGGTCTAATGTAGACACAAATATACTTCATCTTTTTTAACTTAACGCCATGTCTGCGAACTCGGGTAGTTTTTTACGCCAGATAAAAAGAGGTATTTCTGACAGTTCTACGGCATTCCATGGAGCAGCGTTGCACTCCCCAGTAAGCGGGAAATTTTTACTGTATGGCTTTTCGCCTTCTATAGTTACCCCTTGTTGCATTGCCCCCAGAATACGTGCCTTCGCGGAAAAGCGAATGTGAAAAATACGTTTCAGAAACGCACCATCGAAGTGTAGTCACGCGTGGAGCATGATGTAGTTCTTCGCTATGCGTACTATCTTGGTTTCGATGAGGTAACATCGTCGAGGTAAACGAGGCAGGTGTGCCTCTTAAGCCCGGCTACTAGAGTGTCCATACTTCACTGAAATGTTGCATGTGCCATGCAGAGCCCAAACGGAACCACCTTAAACTGGTACAGTCCGTCCGGCGTCAGAAAGAAAGTTTCTCGCGGTCTTATTTGTCCCCTTCAAGTTGCGACTACCCGGTTTTCATGTCCATCGACGAGAAATACTTTGTGTGACAAAGGTGGTCGAGGGCGTCGTCAATTCGTGGGAGAGTGTAAACGTCCTTTTCGTGATTTTGTTCAGTCGATACAGAACCTTCACGTCCAATTCTTTTTCTTCACGAGCACAGAGGGAGCAGACCAGAGACTTTTCGATGGTCGAACGATTCGACGCTCAACACGTAGTAAACTTGGTTTCGAATAGCCTCGCGCTCGTGCGAAGACGCATGGTACGGTGACAATTGCATTGGTCAAGCGCAATCTTCTGTAAGTATACGGTGCATTGGACGAGGCGTCTGTTAATCGGGCAGACTCAAGCCATTGCCTACGCCGTAGCAGTTTCTCGACCCCGCACTGCTCTAACCCCTCGTCAACAGGCCCCTCCCACCATACCACCGTCTCCTGTCGCCAGCAGCCCCAACGCCTGTCGACCAAAACCAGACGCTGAAGAAGACGGACGTATGGCGAACTCCCAACAATCGCCCGCTGTGCTACCACTGCGGAGAGTACGGCCACTTCTATCGTCGCCGCTCACTAAGGTGAAGGAGAGGTGTTAGTCTGGTTGGTCAACACCTGTCCTTCACTTCGAGTTTTGGATCAATTCTCTCTCGCTCTACAAACGGCTAGCCTGCTGGTTAGCTCCGTTGGCAGAGCGACTGCCCTAGGTATGCGGTGGCCCCGGTTTTGAATCCTGGACCAGGACGAATGTTTTTTCAACTGCGAAGTTGCTGACGAAACTGTCAGGTTTCCTCTGTAGCCGTCCCGCTGCATTGGGCTGAATGCCAAATTTTCCTTCGAAAGAGGCGTCTGACGTAGCTTGGAACTCATTAAAACCGGTCGCTTACAGGTGTAGCAAAGCCCTCAGCTCTTCTTGTTTTTCTTGTGGTAGCGCCGGGTTGCTGTGGAAGAGGTAAGAAGTATTGAAGACTGCATCAGATGCGGGCTCAAAGCCCGTGACGGCGATCGCGTCCCTTTCTTCAGGAATTTCTTCGATGAATGAAATATATGCGCCCTTGTCTGTGTGCTGATATTCCTGGTGACATTCGAGATCACAATGTGGGATTTTCCTTTCTTCAAGCTCACAATACCTCTGGCGAGGGAAAATACATGCTCTAGAAGTAAACTTTGGTCGCTCTCCGCGATAGCTTCGGTGTCAGGTGTACCATCTTGAGTGTACACGGCGATCATCAGGCTTGCACTGGAACGCAGACTGACGTGATCACACGTAATCATCAAAGAAAAACGTCACTCGGCCCTTGTTTTTTGGCGCCACAGCGCAATCGACGAAGACACTGATCTACTCCGCCTGTAAATCAGTAATAGCGCCGTTGTTGGTGAAAATGTCTATGCCAAGGATTCCTCGCGGGAGCATTTAGGCTGTATAACCAAAGCAGTAGGGTACCTGGTTCTATTTATGGTAACGCATGACGTACAAGTTTCACTAGGCGTGACGAGATGTCCTCCTGTTGTGCATATTGATAGAATATCCCAATTTGCCCTAACGTCTTTCAGTTTAGACTCGATTGATCCGCTAACCGCTGAATAGTCGGCTTCGTTATCTCCTAGTGCGACCACGTCAACTCCGTCGATTGAAAGATGTACATCATAAGTATTCGATTTCATGCTTGGTTTGAGTCGGGGCGTTGCATCACGGCTGGTCAGCGCTGGCGGTCGTTTACTACGCGAAGTAGTCGTCGTGTTCCCATTAATTGCGGGCTTGGCGACGTCGTGTATGCGTCGTGCAATGTGGCTGTCTTCGAGTTGCGGAGTCACGTAAGATTTAGGTGGAGACCTCGGGCTGTCGTCATGTCGTACGATTTGGCATTCGGTGCGTCGCGTCAGTGAAGGGTTTTTGATTTTTCGCCGTAATCCGTCATCACCTCCAGAAGCTGCTGCTTTCAATATCCCCTACGGTCTGGGTGACCGTCCACCATCAGTAAGAATGGGAAACAGCGAATGGTTGAAAGACAACGGGAAGGCTGGTTTCTGATAAGTATTGGTCGATTTCGTTCGGGCGCTGTCTGGGCAACGTGCGGTGTGCGTAGAGAGGAAGCCTCGTAGTCCGAATCTCGTATGGGCAACTGCGATAGATAAGGCCATCATATTCGCAGTGGTAGTACAGCCTACGATTATCAGGGGTTCGTCACCACGTCCGTCTTTCTCGGTGTCAGGTTTGGTGTACACGCGGTTCGGGATGGTGACATTGGACGGTGGTTTGGCGTAGCCTGTTGACGACGGGTTTGAGAAGGGCGGAGTAGAGGAACAGCTGCACGGTAGGCCATGGCTTGAATTTTTTGATGCGCTTCCGGTGGCGTAGAATTCCCCGATGCCTGTCGAACATCTTCTCAGCTGACGTTATTTAAGCAAGTGAATGGAGGTTGTGGCAACGTCGCGAAACGTTTCCGCGGCTGTTCCTTGACAACTCCACGAATGGTCTCGCGTAGTGTGTCGGAGCCAACAGCCCGGGCTCCTCTCGCCTCCCAAACCAGCGCATTGAGTGGGCGGTCACAGGCCCTTGTTCAAACATCAACCGTCTTAAACATCGCGGCCTTCTCAGATGCCGATTCAGCCGCCGTCTTAAAAGGGGTTACCGTCAACGCAACCCAAGAGCGCTTTCTTTACACCTCGCATGAGAAACCTTACCTTTTTTTTCTATGATTACTGGCTCCCCTTGGCGAAACAATCTCTTCATCCCTGGGACAAAGATCACGACCCCTTCATTTGGGTATTGCGTGCGCGTTTCCAGCAAATCTGTTGCTCATTCCTTTCGCACGACGGTGGGGAATGTTTTGAGGAAGTTGATTTTGAAGACAGTCCAGTCAATCAATGAGCTTTTGTGGCTCTGGAACCACATTCGGGTTGCATCTTCTAAATGGAAGAACATATGCTAAAACGTTTCTTTGTCATCCCACCGAATTGAGACCCGGACGCGCTCGACTATCCCCAGCCAGTCCTCAGGGTCTGTACCGTGAGACCCCCGGAACAATGGACGATGGGTTAAGTGGCTTCATTCTCCATGTTGCCGGTTACGGGAGTCTTTCTTTGGGTTTTCTCTCGTAGGTGACCAAACTCGGCCAGTTAGCCTTGTAACACGCTGCTTGCTCAGCTTGAGCTGGCTCTTCGGCTTCTAGAGGGCCTAAGAAGCATAAAGGGTGAGTCTCCCGCATCTCCAACGGACATCAGGTAGCGAAGGACGACGTAGGTTTTCTTCAGGGAAAGAAAGTTTATGGGAGCGATCTTGTGATCCCCTAACAACTCGAAGACAACATAGGCGGCGAAGCACCAGTCAACAATGTGACGCGCGCAGGAAAGGGTTCGGCGAACGGAATGCCGTGGCGTCTGCTCGACGAGCGTCTATCTTTGAGCCTAGGTGCTTCTCGGAACAGAATTATATCGAGGACACTGGACAACACAAAAGATTGACAGGGCACAACGCTCTGCCTGTCAAATGAGATAACCCGTGCTACGTAGCAAAGAAATAATGGAACACGCGCTTCGCTTGGCACCCAGATAACACAGCCGGATGCAACTCAGCGGTAGAAGAAAACGTGTAGGTAAATAAACGCCATGCTTGGTTCGCGGTAATATAGATTACAAAATAATGAAAGTAAGCAATGACAAAAAACTACTATGTTACATTACCTATCAAACAAATTCAGCAATGCAGGAATAGCAAGATAAAAAATCCCTGTCGTTGACAGAATTATGTGCCAGTTCGGAAACAATTTATGTTCTAATATTGATTGGATGCCATATATGAGCCTTTAAAACCTCGCTGTACGCCCCAAGTATTATTTCAAAATTTCCGAACGAGCACGCTCCACGTTAATTGTCACTCATATGTGATTTCTCCGTTAACTGCATGCGCCAAATGGCCGTTGGAAGACGCGCAGCTATATAGTCCCAAGCTAGCACCTACCGAATTACGCAAGGTTGCTTGTGGCCGCTGAAGCAAGCATGCAGTTAACACTGAGGGAGGCCGTAGTTTAATGCCACATCAAATCATGAAACACACAACTTACATACAACGAGAAACAAACAACGGACAAGGAGAAACAAACAACTTCCACACGCATGCAAGGTTACTACAAAGCTTAACATTAATGACATTGTGAGTTTATATCGAACAATTTTAGCCTAGGCTGTTTTTGAACATTTCGGAAGAATGCTTCATAAATATCAAGAATACATGCATTATTCCGCCATGATGCGCGGTTTCAGCAGCTCGCCTTTGGTATGAGTCTACGCAGAAATAGAAAAAATCGCTGATCATCTCCACTAACGCGAAACCTGAGGAGGGGCAAAGCATCAGGTGTGTAAGTGTATTCTTGGCACCTTGGCGTTTTTTGCTGAAGGAGATCAACCGCTGGGTATGCAGCTTTGCTTGAAGCACAAAGCGTGCTAGTGCGAGGTGTTGTAGAACGAATGTCCAGGTGTTTTCTGTTAGTACGCGTTACTTTCTAAGGTGAAGCGTTGGAAAACGAGTGTCCCGGCGTTTTAGTACCGTTACTATGACGACCGCGGTGGCAGGAGACGCGTACAGCCGAAGACCCTAAGTGATTTGATTGATTGATTGGGGTTTAACGCGCCGACGCAACGCAGGCGATGAGGCGCGCCGTAGTGGAGGGCTCCGGATTAATTTTGACACCTGGGGATCTTTAACGTGCGCCGAAATCTCGTACACACGGGCGTTTTTGCTTTTCGCCCTCCATCAGAAAAGCGGCCGCCGCAGCCGGGAATCGAACCCCCGACCTCGTGCTCAGCAGCCGAAGACCCTAAGTGGCTTCACCCCTAAAAGGCTAATGACGCCTGGCAGCTTCGGCATTGGACGAAACGCGTGAGCGGAATTTGGGTTGTGGACGTCAGCCAGCTTCACCGAATATTGCCACATACTACCTTGTTGGATGATGTTCCCGTTACTGCATACAAATATTCAATGTAAAAAAATATTGATGAAATTCTCGAACGATTATTCAAAGTAGCCACAGATCCGCGTTCTTACTGGTATATGCGCGTGTGCGCAAGAGACGGCCAAGGGAGAAACGCGTTCTCAAATTCCAGCCATTGCGAATGACGTTCGACACGCACCGTGGCCGCACCAACAGCGGCGCCCCTGTCAACGGCCTATAAGTGCGCGTGGCAACCCACGAGGCTAGTTTTTGCTTTTGTACGAATTCATTCAAACCGTGATTGTGGCGGATGTGACTTAGAATGTGGAAAACCGTGCCTCAAACACAATGAACGCGTCACTGATGTTACATTCTACAAATTGTGCGCATACAACAAATGAGGCTCAACAATTTAAATTTACAAAATGAAGCTGGATAGAAAAAAACAGATTTTGTAGCAAGGTAAGAGGTCCACATTTTATGTGAATTGCATAACTTTACAGATACCTTTAAAGAGTCCGTAAAACTAGCGTATTGGGCAAAAACAATTTACATGCGGCGCCTGGTTATTTAACCTACGTGTTTTCACAATTTAAAATGTGGAAAACAAGCAGTATTTTATTATGGCGCCTCAAACATCACACACCTTATTATGTTTGATCATACAACGACGATGCCAAATATTTCTTACGTTCTCGCCGGTTCCGGAGCCAGTCGCTCTTCAAGGATTCCGAAAACCTTAGGCATATCCGTGTTGGGATTTTTCCCTGAAAAAGGAAACGTCCTTTAGTGTTTTATTTTCTAAACATACACCCGGCTTAGTGGCGCCATACTTTTGGACTAAATATGTTAAACCCAGTTAGGTTTTCGACATAGTGGAAATATAGGCACGCAGACGTTTGTTTTTTGACTGAAGCAGAAGATTTACCACCGCCGGGTTCGGAATCCAAGCCGCGTACTTGTTCCCACCACAAACACACAACGCCTTGGAATTATGCAACACCGCATTGTAGATAAGGTATTGCCTGTAATAGATTACCGTAGTTTTTTATATTTTATTTTAATTTCGTACCGCTTGAATTACTTCCTTTCAGCAGTATTGATCTCTGTAATTAGTTTTCGTGTCATTTTTTTACTAAACTGCTCATTGCAGTGTTTGTCTACTTAATTTTGGGAAGGGAAGGGAAAGGATTAGGTGGAACTAGAGTGAATCATCTGGGGAAAAACAGCCACTATTTTATCTTTTATGCTCTTAAAATATTCTACGCACGCCAGCTCGATGATTACTACGCCGCTTCAGTAGGGCCTTTTTTGGGGTAATATTTCACACGCTTTTTTCTTTGGGTAAAATCGTAGAATGACCATTTGATCAATCGTATTCGTCAGTGTTATGTCGAAATGGCGCTTTCTCATTTTAATGGTTTTGATAGGGGACGTTTGCAGAATTAGCGTCCTCACTCTGTGCTGGGCAAAAACGGTCAAATTTTTTGCATAACCAATGTGCACAAAATTTGCAGGATTAGCAGGCTCCTCGCTGTTATACAGCTTCCGTACCGTACAGGCTACGGCCTGGGTCATAAAAAGGCCTTATCTAGCATCTTGTGAATAATGTCGATTAACAAAGTATTTTTTTTACTTTTTTGTTTGCTTGGGAAGTTGGTGTAAGAAAACATTTTCAGCAATGCTCCTTGTTCTTCTTTAAAAACGGAGCTACGCTTTGAAATTGGACACCGTACCCTACACCCCTAAAGCAACCATTGATAAATGTTTGAAGTACACACGCACAAGTCGAAAGTTTTCCGGCTTGATTTCTCAGCGGCTCTTTTTATGCCACAATATATGTGCTATTGTGTCTTAGAAAGTGACAGTAACATTTGAGAAATGTAACGAGGCAGAAATCACTGACAGTATTGTAATTTTCCCATTACGTTTGCGGCTATCATTATGATTGTAATCTTTTTAGGTTTGCAGTAAAGTAATTGTAATTGTATTCAGTAACATTCTTCAGTAACGTGAACAAGTCTCCGCACAAGCCACGGGCGGTTTAGCCAGTGAGAAATTGCGGCGCTGTTCAAAAGAGCATTTTGGTTTGGTGTAGTTCGTTTTGTGCTCCTTAATTTGTTCAGTTATTCTGTTCCAGCGGCGATGCGAACATTTAAAAAAATTGTATATCAAAGCGATTTTCTGCTTTTAGTTTTATTACAAAGATTCATTCATCCCATTTCTAGATGAAAAGTTAAAACGGGCGGAGCTTGATTTTAATTGTGCAATGCACAACGAAGAATGAGGCCTTCGTCGCTTGTTGACCTCCTCTTTCGCCTGTAAAGCCCCAGTGTCCGCACAACGCTATCGAGCACGCTCACGGTAACGCTCACGAGCGCGTGCCAGCATAACCGCCTGTTCTTCATCAGAACCAATTGCGCGTGGCCTACCCTTAGACATGCGAACGTGCTTAACGCTGTCATCATCGTCATAGCTCCAGAAAATGTGCTTTTATGCATGGCGTTTGCCATGCATCTCTACTGGTAAACGAATCACCCATGGCTTAGCCATGGTCCCTCGAAAGTGAATTATGGTTATCATATCGATTAGAGCTTGTTAATATGGGCTCTACTGAGTGGCGTTTCGAATAAGCACTCGGCACGTTTAGGTGAGATATTTCAAGTTTCGTTTCAAAATGTTTTCACTGCCCCATCGGTCCCGTATAACATCGATGAACACCTGCAATCGTCAGCATATTAAGAAATGCAATTACATTTTTTCTAGACTTTCACTATCAACAAAATTTTGTCGACGTAAGGAAGATGCACCAGCAAAAACGTGTTTTTGTTTACCCCTCTTCCTGCAAATCATTAGATAAACCTCCTCTCATTCATGGTCTCTATAGTACTCACAGTGGTTATAAAATACCATCAATAGAGTTCGGAAAACTACTTTCATGAAGAACCCCTTGAATTATAGTGAGAGAATACAGAACCACTGCACGAGTGCTTGAACAAGTATTGCTGCTACAATACCAACCGCCAAGCTAAACGTTCCAGTGTGTATGGCACGAACAAATGTTGCTTCACAAATACATAGATGACCTTAGAGAAAAACATTCTTGTCACCATTCACTGCAATCACCAGTTACAAAAGCGCGAATGGTTTATTGGAGTTCTGCTCAACATCTCAGCTTTGTTAAGACAGCAATATCCGGTTACAGCTTTTTCAGGCAAACGTACAGGTGGAAACACTTCTGCGGAAAATTTGCTGATGCTTAACAGACTCTTACGAAGGGATGCATGATCGAAAATCCCGCCATTTCCCCGAAGTAAATGATGATGAGAGGGGCAAAGCTAAACTGTTGATCGGTGAAACCATGAAACATTGTTATAGGTCTTCTTGACGGCGCGCACCATCTGAATTAGTGAAGGACATAAGGCGCATTCGTAGCAATGCTCGCGACTCGATTTGTAGCGCAGTGGGAATTGCATGGGATCGAAACCGGGCGCCGCCGCGTCAAGACTACCACTCCTCGCTCGCAAAGCTTGAGACTTCCCACCGCTTCGATGGCAAGCCCGTCGACGACATAGATGTTTGTGGTTACTATGTAGGGCTTCTTTATAACGACGAGAATCTCGATGGGTAAGTTGGCGAATTCGGTGCGTGACATTTTAGCCACCTTGGCCGTCACCTTCTGCAGAGCGTCTTGTGTCGCGTACCCCTGGTACGTATCTTCAGTTCACAGGCGACGAACAACAACCTCTTCTTCTTCCTCTCGTTCTTGTTGGGTAGCAACGAACGCAACCTCTTTGACCTCTTCGGCCAATCTTTGGTTGGCGAATTCCTAGGGGGATCCTGCCGCAATCATCATCGTGGTGCCGTGTCCAGCAGCAACGAGGGACTGGACAGGGCCCGAGCAAGAGGAGCTTCGGCGATAAAAAAGTTCTCGAAAGCAAGATTATGTCTCGCACCTCATCACGTGCACTGCGTATTCTCAGCATAAAGAATTTTACGGATAAATTGGGTGTTTTTAGGGGGGAATCGACGTGCCGTATAAAACACAAAGAATAGCGTGAATATTTTATTTTATTCTGGTAACTTTTCAATGGTCAGTCATTCTTCTCATCTACGGTGAAGCACTAATTTTCTTCAGTAACCATGCAAGACCGTATTTCATTGTTTCTGTATACAACTTATATTTCATTCCTGCGTGTAAAATTTGGAATCTGATCTCCGGACCGCCTTTCCAAGCCTATCAGAAGATCGCACGAGGAGCACGCCTTTTTTGCATTTGCTTAAGCCAATTTCTTCCAAAAAGGATTTTTATCCCTGAAGCCCGATCACTATTTTTTTGTATTTACTATTTCTGGACAAACAAAGCGCCAGTAATTATCCAAACAGCTCGCAAACAGACGGCGCTGTATCTTACGAAAGATGTTTCATGGGATACTGACCTATAACGATTTCACCTGCCGGAAAACGATTCCTGATTATGCTTTATCGCTAAGAATGCCAAGCAGGCCAACATGCGGGTGCCGCAACCGCTTCCATGTGGCAGACTTTTTCATTCCATATCAACATATTCTGTTCCTTCTTGTGCTTCATATAATGGGCACCTTGTGCTTACAAATGTTCTGTTATTCATGTTTCGCTCACGGTGCATGCCAGAAGGTTCTCGAAAAAATTTCATATATCAGGCTTTTGCCACAAAAATCTTGACTGACACATTTTAGGAATTTTATACCCGAATGATCCTGCCACTATTTCTTGCGATGACAAGATAAATGGGTGATTTCGTAACAATGCACCATGGAACAAGCCGCGAAAGAAACAATGAAAGCAGACAGAAATGAAGACCGGACGGTGCGGCTGTGTTCTATTCGTTGCTAAATCTATTTGTCGTATTTTATACGTAGGTGGTGTAAGAGCGTTGCTGAAAGTTCAAAACTCATTCTGCAGAAAATTTTCTTTTAGCCATAAAACGAAAACCCGTCGTAGATAGAACACACGCGGCACCCTGAGCACGTCCTGTTTGTTTTGTCGGTCTGCGTCAACTTAGCCTGATTTGCATTAGCACAGTACCAACTATATCATCCACAATATATTTTACAGAAAAACCATCAAGTGCGTCATTGTTCGAAAGATCGTTGCTGTTGTAGGAGTCAGATCACGAAAATGGCAGCCAGTGGTTGAAAAAAAAAACGGATGACTTCGGATGCGATGTTAACATCAGTCGCTTAGGTAGGAGCCCAGTGAGTTTCCACTTCGGTATTTCGGTATTTTTTTCTGAACGAACAAGTCAAAAGGAAATTGTGATGCGGGGACAAATAGGAGGGGTACTAATTTCTTTTTCACTCTTTGTAGAACCACATGTGTTGTGAATTCAAGTGGCGTCGCATGGACAGTTTTTGTGGGTGTCGTTTAAATATTTGCTTTCCAAATACCTTCACAGCGTGGATTGCAGCCAATTTTTTTTTTTAATTTCGTTTCCCTTCTGTCGCAGTAATGAGGAATTCGTGCAGAGTCCGGACCGCAGCTTGGCTTGGCGACTAATTTTACACGGTGTGTGATTTCTTGAGGCCCGGCAGGAGCCTTCAATATTGGTAGGAACCTACTCATTTGTCTTCAGGTTACCGAGCGACGAGCGAATGGACTTTAATACAGCTGTGAAAGTGTTTCGAGGGAAGAGCTGTATAAGTTATCCCAAATATAAACAAATGTTACGTACACGTACGCTATGCAAAATAATTCAAGAAGGCGAGTTTGAATGCCCTGCTCCCAACCCCTGTCACTAAATAAGTAACACCCTTGCGATCCCATTGGCGCACAGTGAGGAGTTGTGTTGTCGGGCATGAGGAGTGGGCATCCTGTTGTCGAAAGTTTGCACTGCCCGGAAAACCTATACTACATGGTATGGGAGTGTTCGGCAAACCCAAAATTCAAAGAATGGCGCTCCTTTCCGTTGAGCAAAGGCAGAAGGAGCTGTCCAGCTTCGGTCTCGATTCCAAGCTAGGGTGGTGTAAAAGGCCGTGGCGGCAGGAGTCGTCAATGAAGTCCTTGACTGAGGACCCCACACCACAATAAAATGCTTTTAAAAAGTATATTCTCTGTCTCCCTGCTCTGGAAAAAGCATAACAGCAAACTGCATGCCGCTTTCACGGTCATGCATCGTTGTTTCCTATATTTAAAGCAAAGCTTTGTTTCTCTACCAGCCAAAAAAATGTTCCTGTGCTTTTGCAGCCGCCCCTTTCAAGAGGGGCGATTGCCCGTGCAAGCCGGGTGAACTTTCCAAGCGTTGTAGTCCCACACTAGGGCCGAGCGCCAGGCCGTGGAGTTGCTTGTACCTATTTTACCGGTAGGTGCCCGGCGCCACCAAGGAACACGAATTCACATGGTGCCTTCACAGCCCACGATGGACGATCAACTCGCATGTGCCTGTGGCAGGACATGCCGCCAGACTCTTTCACCCCCGGCACTGGCGCAACGCGGCATGATGGCCGGGGGCCCCGCCAAATGGACAAGGGTCAGGGGCCCCTCGCAAGGGTAAAGGCTTTCCAGGCGTACGTTCCTCTTTCAAAGGTCCGCACTCGACCAGGGACGCATGTACCCATTAAAGAAACCTGTGGGTGTCCGGCGGCATCAGGATTCTAACCCAGTACCTACTTTTAGAGACTTTTACTTTTACTACTTACTTTAGAGACAGTACCTACTTTTAGAGAAACTACTTTTAGCCCATCTGCCCTTGTTTCACTGCAAACTTTTGAAGCAAATTTTGGGGGTCTGGAAAAGAGGGTAGTGGATTTCATGACGAATGCGATATCAAGGCGAAAGCATGAAGTGCCTCATTTTGTAAAACGGCACCGTTGTTCTCACCGTCCGGTACATAAAATGGCCGCCGCTGTAAAGAGTACCCAAACAGTGAGGTGTGATCTGATGGGATTTGAATCAGGATATATACAGTAGCAGGACTGTCCTCTAACCACAGGTCGGTCTCCGCTGTTTTTCTTTATTGCAAAGAGGATACACCCAGTTATGACTGTACAAGGACCCGCATATTCAAGAAATCAAGAAAGTACGCTAAATTTAGAAAAAAAAATTAAATTAGTCACTCTGAAATTCGGGAAACCACACACTAGCCTACAAAAAAGGAAAGGAAAAAGGAAGAAAGCACCCTACACATTATGTGCAAAGGCGACAGTTTCTGAGAAATTGGACTTTGTTGACCTGGATGGCTCAGCATCCCGTTCACATAACCCACGTCGCCACAGGCTGTAAAAAACAATTACAAGAAACATGTCATAGGGTGGCTCAACAGAATAGCTGAAAAGCGAAAATCGGATAGCAAAAGGAGTGATATCGGTATCTTTACAGAGCATTCGCTGAAAAATGTCTCAGGGAAAGGCAGCATCTCTGGAACCTACAAAACTGATATGAATGTTCTCTGGGGAATGCAGGGCGAAATCTGTCGACCAAACTATAAAACGATTTCTGTCTTTCACCAGGGAGTGTACAGTTTTGACAGATAGTGTACCAGTGTGTAATTTCAAGAAACAAATGTAATACCTTGCGAACAGCCTATGTACACACTCTCATAAGGACGTCCTGGTATGGGCACGGCAGGTACAGGACACATTATATATGCATGAAAAGCAGCCCAAAAATCAGGGTATCGGAAATAGCCTCGAGCGAGGCGTAAAATGTGTAGTCAAGGCTAAACCTAGATTAAAAAATTAAAAAAACATGAACCACCTTTTTGGAGAAAACTCCACGGCGATCGGAGTGCATCTACGAGCACCGAAGACACAACGACATCAGAGAGAAAATTGTCACAACGGCAGTACAGCTTAGAAAAACGTATGTGGGACATGTCGAAAGAAAAAAAGCCAGAAAGGAGCTGCCGTAGAAAAATGGGAGCAATCCCAAGTCGCGCTTCCACAACCGGAAGGAAGAGGATGTCGCGATGCATAGGCTTACTATGTGAACACTAAATGAAGATTGCAAAAACCCGGTGAAAAGCCTGTATCATGAGGTGAAAGCAATCAAAAGCAACGCGTTACACCCCCGAAAACGACAAATGATGGACACGTGCCGTCCATTCTAGTCCTTCACCTGGCGCTGTACCTTCACAGCCTGCCCCGAATTATGACGTTGCCAGGAAAGAACGAGTGTCGTTGTCGCTGCTTTTTTTGTAGCAGCTACCCTCTTGGTTGATTACCAAGAAATCGGAGGTTCGTGGCAATTTCATTACGGTGATTTAAAAACTTGCAAGTCGTAGAATTGCGGGTGCCGTGGCAAAACTTCCGAGGAGGCAAAGAGACGACGAGCAGGTTGGGGACAACGGCCTCAAGAAAAAAAATTACGCAATCTTCCCGTAGCGGAACCCTGAGCTCTATGCGTAGCAAGCGCGCGATTTAGGAGGATCGCCCCGCGTCATTTGTTGTTGTTGTTGTTCCTCTTCTTGTGGCACATACCCACGTGAGGGACTAGCTAAGAAATGGGGTGTCTTTTTTGGGGATAAAACGCCCACCTCATAGCCTTACACAATCATCCAGAAAGAATTGGGGAAACGGTTACCGAAGTATATATTCGATCTAAAGAAGAATCAGTGATTGATACCATTTTTGTGGGAACCACCTCCCCGTAGGGGAATCCTGAGTAGTATGCGAAGCAGCCATGGCCAACTGAAGTTGCCATTAGTTTTCAGTTTGTCGACTCTGTTGACGTTCAGCTTCGCGTGCCTTCGTCGTATCAGTAGCTTCTTGACGTAGTTTGAGTGAGTGAAGGACATAAGGCGCGTTCGTGGCACGTGCTTCGGTCGCGATTAGTTGCGCGCTGGGAAGAGCGGCACGTACCTTTCGTTGTGGCCAGAGAGTGGTGGGATCGAAACAGGGTTCCGCCTAACTCTTTCTTTTTATAGTGTACTGCGCTGACGTCACCCCAAGCACTGACGGGGCTGAAGAGACGCGCATGTGCAGTAGAGTGCGGGTGGCGGACAACAACGGCACCGAGGGAGGGAGGAAGGGACACAGCCTAGAGCATAAGATGCTTCGCATTTAAAACCACATGCCGTGATAAGAATCAAGCCTGAGTCTCTCGCATTTTAAAAGCGGTGTCTATCCGAATGCGCTATCAACGCATTTTGGGGGCTCAGGATTATCTTTCCGTTCTTAGTGCGAGCGTTAGCTTTGCGCTTCGGCAGTGTTAAAGTGGACTATGCTTTTGGACTTTGACATTGTGCCTTTTGTACTTAGGACGGTGAACTATCGCCGTTGGCTTGACTCAGCCTGAAGGTGCGCACCAGGCATACCTTTAACATCAGAGCAGGAAACTAGAGAGGAGGAACGTGCTAGCCCAAAAGTCTGAGGGGAAGTGGACACGAGACAATGAGCCTACGAGCAGGTGTGTGGTTCGAGTGTCACGGCGTAGGTTTGAGGTAGGGAAGGAGCGGGTCTGGTATTGGGTGCAACTAGTGATTTCGTAAGCACTGGCGCCGAGATGTTCTAGTCAGAAGGAAAGGTGAAAGGAGGCTCCCCAGTTTTCTAAGTCTTGCATTTTAATCTCAACTGCCAAGGTGGCTTTTTCTTTCATTCGATGGTATTAACGAGTCACTAGATACAGGAACCATATACAGGAGCCATATACAGGAACTCTACGACTCACTAGCTGTGAACGCTCTCGCGCAGCTCGCATTTGGCACCTTTTGTTCAAGTGCTCCAAAATACGACCAAATCTTGGGCAATGCCTCAGTCATCGTAAACTTCGAGCGCAACTTTGCATATGGCATCCAGTCGCCATGAGTAGCATCTACAAAGCAAAGTGCGAAATTATCTGCTGTACTTATTTTAAAATTTCTGGATCCCCACCGTGGTGGCTCAGCGGGTAAGGCGTTGCGCTATTGAGCACGAAATGCGGGTTCGTTTCACAGCCGCGGCACCCGCTTTTCTAATGGACGTGAAAATGAAAAATTTCACCATCTTCCCGTAGGGGAACCCCGAGTAGTATCCGAAGCAGTCATGAAGTCAACGCAAGTCCCCATTAGTTTTCAGCTCGTCGTTCCATTTATACCGCGCGTCATTTATACCGCGGAGCTACAGTGGCGCCCTCAGCAGAGTATCAGCGGCTACTGTCGCGCCTCTACCCTAAGCTGCTTCGCATTATCGGGCAAGGAGCCGCAGGTGTTGCCATTCGTTGCGCCATCCCGGAGAGGAGAGGAGGTTCGGAGAGGAGGTTCGGAGAGGAGAGGAGAGGAGACGAGATGAGACAAGCAGAGGAGCGGAGGGGCAATCGATGTGCATCCGCAGTGGCGGTGTGGACGACGCGCAACGGCGGAGGGAAGAGGCGCGACCATAAGCTGCTTCGCATCTAAAACGCCCGCGTGTTCGAAATTTCGGCGCGCATTAAAGATCTCCGGGTGGTGAAAATTGATCCGGAGCCCTCCGCTACGGCGCGCCTCATCGGCTGCGTTGCATAGGCGCGCCAAACCCTAGAACGCATCAATCAAAACGTTTCCGATGGTTTCTTTTTATATATATGAAGGTGTGCGACGCTGTATGCATATGTGCAAGTAAATAGCTACCTTGTGGCAATGCTGCCAACAATATAAATGTGGGCATGGCTGCTTGCTTCATTTCGGGCACCACAGAGCTTTCGACGTGCTACACTGCAGCTATTAGGCTAGTTATTAGCACTTGCCTCCGGTGCTCTCCATGCTTCAGACCCTTTTAGGGAACAGTTAACGCACGAACGGAGATTTTTATTGCTGACAATACTCATGTTTGCACAGTGAAACTACTCGTAAAGAGTGACCAAAAACGGCCTGAGTAAATTTCATTATGAATTGTTATTTAATAGCAAAAAAAAAGATTTTCCTCTGCATGACGTCCCAGGGCTTGGTGGAGTTTGGCGTGGGTGAACGGGGCATCAAGTGCTTGGTTTGGCGGACCCGTGTAGCTAGTGGCCGGAGGGGGTGGGTGCGTGACGGGTTGGCCTAACAAGTGATCTCTGATCGAAGGTAGGAGTTCTCGGGGAGGCCGGTCACTGTTATGTATGAGTCCATGCATTTGGTGATGGGTGGCTGTTCGAGTGGGTTTTTCGCCGATTAGTTTCCGGAGAATGTGCCAGGTGCGCTTGGTGCTGAGAGTTCCTCTTAGCTCGTCAAAGAAGGAGTGCCAGTTTTGTGTGTGTGCAATGTTTGAGCGTACTGGGTCGCTTGTAAAGTGATTGCCGCAATACGTTTCTTGAGGGTGTGGTTATTCTTTTCAAGCCCTGGGACGCCTCACTCGCAATACCACCCCGGGCTGGGATGGTATCACCAACAAGCTTATTCGGAACCTCGACGATGAAGCCCAAGAATCCCTTCTCACTCTTTTCAACCACCACTGGGAAGCAGGCACCTTGCCCCCTTAATGGCGTCATGCAGACATAACCCTAATTCCTAAACCACACAAGCCTGTTACCCCCACCAATCTGGGACCAATTTATATAACATCGTGCCTGAGAAAACTTTTCGAACACATGGTGCATTTCCGGCTTACTGCCTACCTCGAAACTAAACATCTCTTTCCCCATACCATGTTTGGCTTCAGAAATTACCGGTCTACTAATGATGTGCTCATCTAAATAAAAGAACAAATTATCGCCAACCTCAGCAAGACTTACCCCACCACCATCCTCACCTAGACGTCCAGGGCGCATGTGACAACGTGATGCACGACGCCATATTACAAGGGCTCCTTCACACGCAATGCGGTCCTCGAACCTTCGACTACGTGCGCGCTTTTCTTACTGGCCGAACTGGAGCTATCCGCCTTGGCCCATAGAATTCTCCTACTTTCAATCCACCAGCCAAAGGGACTCCCCAAGGGTCGGTTATTTCTCCTGGCTATTCAATCTGGCCCTCTTTGAACTACCTAAACAACTTTCCACCATACAGGATCTACGACACGCCTTTTACACGGACGATATGACACTTTGGATAAACAAAGGCTCGCCAGGCTACCAACAAGATGCCTTACAACAAGCTATCGACCTCACCCTCCGGTATCTCGCACCTCGCGGCTTAACCTCTGCTCCGCAAAAGTCCGCTCTCTTGGTCCTCCACGCCAGAACGCGTGGTCGACCCCCGAGCACCACCCCAGACCCTCAAGTTACTATCAAAGATGCACTGGTGCCGAAAGGGAAATCCCTGCGAATTCTTGGCGTGCCTTTTCACGTGGATGGGTCTGGAGCAGCACTCCTCCCACAACTGCAGGGCACGATATCGCAACTTATCCATCTCATCCGGCGAATGTGCACAAACCAACATGGAGTGAGGGAACAGGACACTTGCCGTTTCAAGCCCTGCTTCTAAGCCGCCTCACATACGGCACCCCCTACGTCTGCCTCAAAGCTCAAGAACCGAGCAAGCTGGATGCACTCATTCGCCGGGCTTTCAAGATCGCTCTAGGCCTCCCACCTTTCGCCGCCACACAGAAATTGCTTCAACTGGGGCTGCATAACACCCTCGCTGAACTCCTCGAAGCACAAAAGACAAGTCAATTGCCACGCCTGTCCCTCACTCCCACCGCCCGAACTGTCCTCAGGGCACTAGGCCGCCCCACGCCGAACCCTCATAACTAGCTTCACCCCCTCCCTCCCCATATCCGGACCAATATCAAGGTGGCATCAATTCC
>CM023457.1:69491473-69553443 GCA_013339765.2 Haemaphysalis longicornis
TGGAGGAGAACATAGAGTGGTTGAATTTGTTTTATTTTCTGTTTGAGGATAGTTTCTTGTTGCAGAAGCTTCTGCAGTTACACTGTAGGGTAGTCGCGGGTGTAGCTATTGTGGCTGTTTGGTGGATCGCGATGGGACTTGCGAGGGGGATCTTGGGGGGGGGGGAGGGCTCTTGCTTGGGTAGTCTCTGAATAACAGATTCAATTGGGGTTCTGATCTGATGGTTGGTTGTCGAAATTTTATTGGTATTTTTTTTTCGATCTGCCTGGCACGCGAGACGCTCATAATGAAGGTCCGTGCGGACAGCCTGGAAAGCAAGGTAAAGATCGAGGGAAGTCGTGCAACGACTTGGAGCATCGTGTGTGCTTGGTGCTAGGGCTACGGCTGGGTCAGTTTTGGGAGGTCAGACGGAGCGTAGAGTTAGACTTCGCGGGAGGCTTTGTTCTGTCAAGGACGCGGCTTCTGAGCTCTTGGTTCTCTGTGCGGAGTTGGCGATTTTCAGTTCGCAGCTGTTGAATGTCGGAACGCAATGCAGCCAGTTGCGAAAGGATGGAGGCCAAAGTTGCATACTAAGCGTGCGACGTTAGCTGGGGTTGTCCCACTAGTAACTAAACATAGAGTAGCAAATCAGGGAATGAAATGATGAAAAGAGGAAGATGACGTCAGCATAACCATAAATCCTTTATCGGGCGGAGATGATATTGTACTGGAAACATTTTCGAAACTCTAAAAGTTGCCATAGTCAGGAAAAACGAAAACATAATTTTGATTTACAAGAATAAGGACACCAAAAACCTTAATTACCCAACCGTCAGCCTACTCTCAGTTGCATGCAAGGTGTTCCACAAAGTAAAAGCTAAACATATAGGTGTCAGCCTAGATTCCCAATATCCTAGAGAGGATTGCCTTAGGAGAGGGTACGCTATGATGCATCACATTCGTGTAGTCGATCACGAAGTAAAAAAAAAATTCTAGAGTGCATTAAACTTAAGGTTACATTTGTACACCATTAAAATGTGTTAGATTCAAATATTATTGCAGTAATGTTGAAAGCGTGTGGCAAGGCGCGAAGACAATAGCGAAGAGAGACATCAAACCTCCTAGATGGCATATGCATGCAGGCGATCGTCGAAGAGCAGGATACTCCTTCACAAGCAAAGCGAAAATTTCCTGTTCCGAAAGGGAGTCCGCCTGAGAGATACCATCTCACCAAAAGTATTCACAGCATGTATGTATGGTGTATTTTGGGAGCTTGACTAAAGGGACGACATAGGTTTGCTCAGTAAAAGTGCCGAACAACTACAGAAAATGAATAAAGAACTACAATCAGAAGGTTACGTTGTGGGCAAAAATAAATGTGAGTATATGCGAAGCAATGGTAAGCATGCTAAATGGGCTCTCTTCAGCATACGTAACAAAATACTGGGCAAGTCAAACAGAACTGCCTTGGCCAGAAGATCAGTGCTGATCCAAGGCGATCCGGCGACGAATAAGAATTGGCTGGTGTGCTTTCACCAAGAACTCACAAATAATGCAAGTTAAACTCTCACCATACCTAAAACGACTGCTATAATACTAACGTGGGCATCCTCTGATGATATATGGAGCAGAAACATGGCGTCTTACCTAACAACTGGAAATCAAAATAAGGTCGGCCTGGCAGCGCACGGAGCGCACAATAAAAAAACAGCCCTTAGGTACCGAAAACGTGCTTCGCAAATCAGGGAAAAGACTTGAGTAGTTGAAATTTTTATATTTCACAGTATCTTTATAGAAATTAACATAAAGGGATGGGCTTCAAACGGGCCTGCCGTGAGGTGAACCGACAGTAGGTATACTACAAGCGTAACAGAATGCATATTGAGAAAGATGACTAGATGGGGAGGAAGGCCATGAACTCGAGTGGAGCACAAAATAAGAACTTTAGGATTAAGGGGATGGACTCGGGCAGCACAGGATATGAGCGAGTGGAGTCAATAGGAGAGGCGATCGTCCTGCATTGGGCTTTTGATGTTGATGACCCTGCCAGCAGAAATTATTACAGGTCACAGTAGACAAGAACACCTAACATTCAAAACATTCTTAAGGCAGTACTTATAAGAAGTGACCCCACATTGCTACGCAACAAGTAACAGATTTTGAGGCGAAGTACGTGGTATACGACAATAGAGAGCACTCAAATGAGACGTGATCAGAGTACACTGCAAGCATGAGGACATAAGTTGCTCTTCTCACCTAATATTTCCCCGGTGGGCCCAAGCACCTTCCACCGAAAGAGGCACTGCTCAAGGTTGCGAAGTTTTTACTGAAACCATTCGGTTGGTTAGGTTACATGGCCTCGCTTGGGTTCGATTGTTAGAATTGCATATAATGCTGATCAGAAAAACATGCACGTTAGTCATTCTGCTTATTTCTTTAGGGCAATATTAGTTTAGGCATGACAAAGCAACCCAGCAACATACGTGTCATGTGCGCGTACAGCTTAAAAAAAAATCAGCAGGCTAATTTGTGTCCGTTTTTGGGCATGTTCCTTGAATTTAGAAAACACGTGAGGCATAAGGTTCAATTATGCATATTTATGCATAATAAGGCATGCTGGAAATAACTATTTATACGGGTTTGAGAGAGTTGTATGCAATAAATGCCGGACGTAGCGACCAATACGTTTGCTTCAACATGGTGTGTCTTGAAATACTCAACTACACAAAAACAACTATCATGATTTTATTTTTTGGAGGCAAATACAGCATAGTGATCTCCTCAGCTTCTAAAAACACATATTGTATTTTCTTCTAAGAAATAAAAAAAAAACCACCGACCAGAGAAATTCGCTATGCACACTTCGATTTTTTATTGGTTCTGATACCTGGATTTTAATTCATGATTCCTGGAAAGATTCTGATTCCTGGAACAGTTTCCCTTCGCGTAAAACTTTTTCTCTGCGCTCCGCACAATAGGCGAAAATACAATAGAGACGCTGTTTCTTCTTGACATAGCTTCAGGTAAACAGTCGCCTGTGACTTCGGCTTTTATAAAAAGAACCAATGAAAATAACTCTTCTATAAAACAAAGCGACAAGGAACAATGGTTGGATGTTCTCTCTTTGTATTATCTGTGCAAACCAGTGAAAATGTGCAGGCAGAAACATACATGGTGACATCTTAGAGGAATGCCGGATTGTTTGTGAGCACTATTGTTGCAAAACTGGTGGTTTTCCAACTTTATCGACTGCTCGTATGGACCAATACAACTGCGGTTCCAGTTTTCCGATGTACGTATTAGATAATAAATTCCCGTAATGAGGCACTATGGTTTAGAGGAAAATCCGTGCAATTTCTTAGAGCGTTCGGCCTCCACTTCATCATATCTAGGAATTTTTGGGGACCAGTTACGCTCTAAATTGCGCTAGCTATAAAGGAAAAAAATCGTACATTCAATGCCTTCCTCGCTAAAATAAAACTCTAATTATTGAGAAATGCAGCTGTCTTCTTCCACGAAGCAAGGATGCCAATGCGATATACTATCAGCTTATCTGTAGCAAAAGTTTTATTATTTTTGTGAGGCTTTGGGCTGTACTGTATACAAAACCAGTTCATCTAGTGGTATCACCGTTTAGTAGACACAGCTTTGAATACCCCTTCGCAGACCAATGCTATGGTGTTGTGCCATGCCGAAAGGTGACTTAGCGAATGAATCATGTACCACTGAGCGCACGACTGGTTTTTCACTGTACAATTGTAGCTCTGGTACCATGACTAACTGTCAGAGGACGAGGAGAAAAACATTTATCAGAGAGCAGGTCAGCGCAAAATTTGAAAGACGGGAGTGCCTGAGTCCTCCCATGATTTCACATGCTTCCTATCCCACCTGGCTCCTGGGGACCACACTGCACTATTTTACAAAACATTTCTTCCCGTCACGACAACGCTGTTCAGTGGGTCCAGATTAGAAAATTCTTGCGCAGCCTAAGGCTATCGTTTCATCCCAGGCAAGGTTGCTACTGAGCCCCTTTGGCATGTGCCACTGAGCACACGACCGCTTTTTGGGAGTGATGTTTTATTCTTGTAATTATTACCCACTTTGCTCTGTCCAAAACGAGAGTTCTATATCTCATTGCAGAGCGTTTTATTTCCGCAAACACATCGTGGAATTCTTTGATGACTAAATCTTTCATAAGTCACCGGCCCGGTACAAAGAGTTGGCCGGAAATCAAACTAATTTTGCATGCCTATCTCAAGGGGTTTTATCTCGACCGAATGAGTGCACAAAGCACTCACCAGACAACACAGCCGATTTGAAAATTCTGTACAATGCTGGGAGTATTTGACCCCATCGGTAATGCCCAGTATGAAGAGGGCAAGGGCAGTTGCAATTCACTCGTCATCATATCGCTCTTGTCACCCTCACCACTGCTGCCGTAGTACCGTGG
Organism: Haemaphysalis longicornis; assembly: GCA_013339765.2. Taxonomy (NCBI): domain Eukaryota; kingdom Metazoa; phylum Arthropoda; class Arachnida; order Ixodida; family Ixodidae; genus Haemaphysalis; species Haemaphysalis longicornis. Next base: position 69,495,903 of record CM023457.1, read on the forward strand.
TTTATGGAGTCGTTCGTAAAGACTTCACAATTTTCCCCCTTGTAGTTCCTTGAGAGCACGAGCCCTGGCCTAAGAAGGGCCACCGTGGTGATTCAGAATCATGTTCCTTGGAAGATGCCTGGATTTCTTTGCGTTCGCCTATGTGTAGGCCAGCTGTTCTCGATCGGCCAGCTCCAATACGCTCCAGCCGATTCTCCCCAGAATACGCTTAGCCGCCTTCGACGGATTGTGCACGTTTTTTGTTAGACAGGTTGCCCTTGTCCAGCTGGGCAGCGCGAGAGCTGCATAGTACTGCGTTGAGCCAACAGCAAGAGCTTGTCTGTCAGCTGACTCATGGGCAGCGCGAGAGCTTGCCTAATCATCTAGCGTAATATTCTAGCCACCTGCCTCTTTTCTCATTGTTTTTCTGAAAAGAAGTTGGGCAGTACATTATTCTTCACACCACAAAGGACAATCAATCAGAAATTACAAAAGTTATTCAAAGTTCTAGTAAAACACTCGACCGTATCTTTGCTCTGTCGCGAAAAATGCAATCAGCTGGAGTTTCGTCCTCTTCTTCATTACCTGGAAGGCCGCACCACTAAAACCCCGAAGTCCTTTGCACGCGACCGTACGTGCTTGGGTCTTCAGTATGACAAAGTATTTCCAACGAGGAACTGTTTCGCCGTCATTATTGCTGTAGAGGTTAACGAAGTTTTGGGGAACGTTAGGTCGCTATTAGTAAAACAAAGCTTCACCATCAATCCAAACTGCTCCGACTGCGTCGGATAGTGCAGTTTATTATATGTCGGCTTTATACCACGACGATCCCGGTTTTATTCCGACCAGGGTGCTCGATATGCCTTCGCCTATATTCGTCATAATTTTATGAAACCCATTTGTGTAAAGTTTCCTTTTCAACAGTGTGTTTATGTGAAGGGACGACCCACTTCATTGAGGCATAGAAAGAGTCGCATTAAAGTATTTTTTACTACAGAGACCCCGTGCTTCGTGGTTCGTGCGAGTACACTACGTCAGGGAATCCTACTAGCCTGCCAGAATTAACCATCGTCCATACCTACTTATGAGCTGTGGAAGAACCTGATTAACCGCAGCCATCCGGACTACAAGCTGTCTCTGGCTTCCGCATCCAAGACAGCCCGCTCATCAAATAAATTATTAAAATAGTCAAGCCTCCCAATTGAAAACTACAGTAAAACGCTTGCAACTACTACAACCGCTATCTTGGTCTATACATCTGGGCCTTACACACAGAAACGGGGATCATGAAGTATATCCTTTAGGAGAAAATTGTTTTTGTTGCATCATTGTACACAGTTTTTAGGAAATTATTCTGGTGTAACGAATAGATTCTTTTCTACAACACCACTTGCGTTCTCAGGAGTAATTTCATTGGCGACAAGGTTGTTTACAAAGAAGGCAAAGTGTGTTGAATCATTTGGTTTCCAAAGGTAGTTCGCAAAAATGGTAAAATTAGTACAGTTTATAGTTCTTGGGAACGTGTTGGGTATGTGTAGAATTTTGCTATCAGGTTGGAAATTGATGTTATCAAACTGTCATGATGTTGAAAACGAGATTTGTATATTTTTGCTAGGTTGAAGTTGTAAAGGTTCTGAACTAAAATCAAATTGAGTTTGTTAAACTGGTTTCTTGTATGCGCATTATGCAAGGTATATGTAACTGGTAGCGAAGCTTCCATAGAAGCTTCTACGTTCAGAACATGGCGGCTCTCAAGCTGCTCAATGGGGATTAGCGCCATCTATGTGAGGAGGGAACACTACTGACGGAACAAAAATTAACCCGATGTGACGCAAGATTTGGTCAAAACGTGACGTTATTTTGGTGTCATTAGCGCAAAAATTTCACTTCAAAATATCTTTAGCACGCCTATGATCGCTGAGGGATCATGGCATTGCCATCTGACGGAAGTCGGCGAGCCCTTGGCGTGTATGCTTCAAGTCAACGCCAGCCTAGTTAATACAGACTCGTACTTAAGCATACTTTCGTATGATTCGACTCGGTGTTTATAAAACGTCTTGCATTTTCTCTAAAATGTTTCTTCTGTATTCATGCTGTCCATGCCTTCTACTGCTGTACAAAACCAATCAGTTGTTTATTTTGATTGCAGTGCGTGGAAAACCGGTAACCGGGCACGTTTACCCCCCTCAGTCTCCTCCCGCTCCCCCAGACCTGAATTTTTTTCTGCCATGGGATGCAGAGCACAAAACAACACTCGACCACTCTGCCCAACCACCCCCCACCTTCGAATCATAAACGTGACCACTCCTCACCCCGATACAAATTTCTACCAACGCCACTACTGGGATGTTCAATTGAGGCGCACATACGCAGGTAGCGTGCGTGTCCTAAGTAGAGATCAAGGTTAAATAATGCTTGCTCGGTTTGTGTGGTTCGGTTCGAAGAGAACAGATAGCGCATAGTCATGCAAAAATCAAGACGTTTGAATTTATTCCAGCGCAAATATAAAACAACCTGACCACACTGTACAAAATCATCACGTAAACAATAGGCACAAAATGTTCATGGGCACTACATGCATCATTATTTTCCTTACGAGCCGAAAAATTGAGTTTACCCATAACACTTAGCATTACGAGCAATGAAAGCCTCAACAGCAGAACTACTTTGATACCAGAGAAAATAACTAGGCACTGCATCTTGACGCCGCAAACCGGGCGCAGGAATGCCGATTCACGAAAGTGGAGCGAGCACACCGTAGCTGTCCCGGCGTCTTATCAAGTGGACATGGGTTTGTACAGAACTTCACCAGGGTTCATGCCGGCAATTTCATGGTTCCATCCTTTAGGCAAGTGTCACAACAAATAAGTAAAAAGATAAAGAATGGATCAATGCAAAAGAAAGCGACGGCAGGAAGTAAAAACACACAGCAGAAAAGATATGGCAGCAGCGCAGCACGGAGCAGCACAACACAGTACTGCGATGGAAATAACGCTTGCGTATACAAGTGCGGGAAGCAACGATCACTACAAGCGTTGTAATGCAATAGAGAAGGCAGTGAGATAGACAATTAAGCGAATCGTTTGAATTCAAGTGTGAATACGCTAAGAAGTCCTCGAATAATTGACACCATTTGCTCCGAGCCAACCTGAGGTAGAATCAGGAGATAGCTGTCACGTAACGAAGCATAGGCCCAATATTTTTCGAAGCAACACCACATCGCCTCACACAACCGCCATGCACGTATTACCAGTACTATATTTTCGCGTTACCTGTAGAGTTGAGAAAAAATGGTGCTGTAAAATGCCAGCCGTACGGGAGTTGTTGATGCAATCTTGTACAGCACATCGTTTCCGTAGGCACCGAGGAAAGCGCTCCACTCCAACAATTGGCAGCATCGTCTGATAGAGCACCGTGCCAGCCTGGCACGGTACTAAACGTGTTCACCCGCGATACAACGCAACTCGCAACTCCACACACAGCAAAAATTAAGAGCACATCAAATTAACAAGGCATAACGAATGCAAATCCGCGCCCCCAAAACACGCGACGGGCTTTTCCTAGCAGACGAACTTTAGGCGCGCCTTTCCGAACACTACCATGACTGCATCAGACAGAAATGACATGTGCCATTCTTCAGAGTGCGCTACAAAAAAAGTTTTTGAGAATGAACAAAATTCTCATAAATTCTTTGCACACTGTGCCTAAATAATTGTGATTCAGAAATAAATACTGTTCGTAAAATATAAATGTTGCTTTCGTTTTGAATAAAACTTGTTTTTTTGTGACTAGTGTTTGTTCACTCCTCACCTAGTCGCGCTTAAATTGCTACTCCCACAAGCCCTGATGTTGATGTCGCTGGCCATAGGTTCTGAACCGTTTTAGCCCGAAGCTTCGCTAGCATTTATATTTACCTTGCAATATGCTCTATGCGAGCTATATGTCTTATTGCGTTTTTTGTAACGCGTGTATTCTGTTTAGGTTTGTTTTGGCTGTATTTCCCCATAGAAGGAAGCAGTAATTTAGGTGAGAGAGAAAGCAAGGAGTATAGATATGCAGTTTAATACCACGTGGCAAAAAATGCTTGAACTTAGCTACTATTGCAACAATTTTCTATACGCGCGTAATTACATTGTTTCGATGGTACTTCCAAGACATATTTTTGTTGAACAGTACACCAAGTGCGTTTACGGAAGCTACTACTTGTATAGTTTCATTTCCAAAAGTAATATTTGCATTAAGGAATGCTCTTGAATGCCTAGGGAAAAAGAGAACAACTTTACATATTTTAAACTTAATTTTGATGGAATAAATCACGCTCCAACAGTGTTTTGTTTATCTCAGATGTAACGGTTTGGCACTTAGAGCTGGAAAATGAGTGCTGTATCATCCGCGTATTTGACGTCCTCTGGAACTTTGCTAATGGTAGTATGGTAGTAATATCATTGACGTAAAAGTAAATCGAAGGGGTCCAAGAATACTTTCCTGAGGAACGCCAGCATACAATGGCTGATAATCCGATGAGTGCTGCCCAATTGAAGCTACTTCCGTACGATTTTGTAAATCCTACTTGAATAAAGCGAATAGAATACCCTGCACTCCTTGCAGTTGTACTTTTACTTGTAGAGTTACATAGTTTAGGCTATTGAACGCTTTTGAAAGACATATGTATACTCCAGACACAACTTTTTTAGGGGCGAAGCTCCTCTTGTTTGGGCCCCACCCTATCCCTCGTTGCTGCGGTACACGGCACCACGATGATGATTGTGGCAGGATCCCCCTAGGGATTTGCCAAACAAAGATTGGCCGAAGAGGTCAAAACGTTCAACGCGTTCGTTGCTACCCAACAAGGAGGAGAGGAAGAAGAAGAGGTTGTCGTTCGTCGCCTGCGAGCTCAATACATGTACCGAGCATCAAGACACAAAATGCTCTGCAGAAGGCGATGGGCAAGGTGGCTAAAATGTCACACACCGAAGTTGCCAACTTACCCATGGAGATTCTCATCGTCCCAAACAAGCCCAACATAATCACCACAAACACCGTCGTCGTCGACGGTCTTGTCAACGGAGCGGTGGGAAGTCTCAAGCTTTGCGAGTGAGGAGTGGTGGTCCTGAGGTGGCGCCTCCCAGTTTCGATCTCACGACTATCTGGCCGCGACGGGAGGTACGTGCCACAATCCCCACTGCGCTACAAGCCGAGACTCGAGCATGGCTACGAACGCGCCTTATGTCCTTCACTCATTCAGATGGTACGCGCCGTCAAGAAGACCTATAACAATGTTCTACGGTTTCACCGATAAGCATTTTAGCTCCGCCCCTCTCATCACCATTCACTTCGTAGAGATGGCGGAATTTTTTCTTCAAACGCTTTCAAAATAAATTATTTTGGTGGGAGAAGGGCAAGCTTTATGGATTTCCGCTTATGTACCCCGAATTGTTGTGGGAACTGATCGGCAAAACTGGTTATTTCAGTGTGCAATTATTTCTCCAAACCTTTGAAAATACCTGTTCACTCGAGATCGGGTGATAATTTGTTGAAGAATTTCTGTCGTCACCGTTTTCAAAAAAGAAGTCACTCTCGATGCTAGCATCTTCTTTCGAAATATACCCATCATGAGAGAAAGATTATATACGTATGTAATTGGAGTTGGTATTAATTCAAAGACATGTTTCACGAGTTTTATTTGATAACTGTGTATATCTGAGCTGTTTGAAAAAGATTTACATGTTAAGCCTACCTTGGTTTCAGATATGGGCAGAAGAAACAGACTCGCATCTCTTCTAATGATAGAATTTGCAGTCAGAGGGGAAAGAGAGCTTGCAACAATATCTGTAAAATATCGGATGAAGGAGTTAGGTAAATCACTACCACTCATGATTTTGTTGTTTACTGTCAATTGTGTTATGCGTTGCCGATCGGGGACGCGGTTTAACAGTTCATTAATTTTTTTCCCAGTCTTTGCCTGGGTTTTGATTACAACCTAATTCAAAGTAATTGCAAAAATTATGTTGCCTCGTATGCTGGAATAAGGTACTGGTTTTTTTTCTATGTTTCACAATGTTTCCTATTCAGCTATTTACGCCCTTTTAGATTTTTCCTGTACAGCTTATCTGCCGTTTTACCAGTTCCAACCATTCGTTTGAAATATCGGATGCACGTGCTTTCGTATGCTTTCTAACGTTAACTAGAAGAAAAGATTGCGAGTATGCCTTCCTGAAGGGGCCCGAAAACTCCTCATATGCTTTATCTGGGTTGCCAGATAGAGACACTTCGGCCCAATGTATTTGAGCGATGCTTGAAGGAAAAACTTCTAAGCTGTTGCTGTTTATATATTAAATTTTTATATTTAGTGTATGAGGTGTTCTTCGGTGTGTAGGTTTTTTTACCTAAGGGTGGGTATGTGATCACGGATGCTTGATTCAAGCACACCTGTAATAATTTTGTTAGTGGGGATGTTTCAGATCGAAACACATAGTAATGTTTGCGTATTTGTTGTAATACGCGTAGTGCTTTTGATCTGTTGACCGAAACCATTTGATAACAGCAGTGTTTCGTATTAATGTGGCGAGGATGATGGTTGTAGCATGTTTATGTTGACATCCCCTCCCAACAAGAATGTTAGATGATTTTGATTTCCGTAGTTTAAAGCACTTTCAAGACCATTAGGAAAGCTATAAATGCTGCCATCGGGTGGGCGATACATTACTGCAAACATATATATACGACATTTGAGAGATAAACGCTCAATATCCCCGGTGGAAAATGAGAACTGTTCAAGATCACATTCAAAGTCATTTTTTATGTTAAGCGACACCACCGCCCCCTCTTCACTTGTGGCGTCTGTTTAAATAAAATGTGGTGTAACCGGCATCTCTGAATAGGTCATACTCTTAAGCAAACCTAGTTTCGGTAAGCACTGCTACTTCAAAATTAAAATAAATGCCCTTAAAAAGATTTTCTTAGTTCCTCCTTATTTGTAGCGGAACGTATATATAGGGGAAATAATTTGATTCCTGTGCTGTTACTATTATAAAGATGTTATCCCTGCGCAGTAGGGCCACCATGGTTGTGATGGTAAAAATGGTGATTGTTTATTATGCCATCATGTCGCTGCTTAGTTCACTTTGGATGTGAATGATAATAGACTGTGCATCACTTTTGGCAAGAATTAGACCCTCCTTTGGACATGCGAATTGTCACTAATCTTCCCTTTTCCTTGCAATGGCCATGCTTAGCAACTTCTTCAGAGCAGGGCAGAGATGCTCAGCCACAACCACCGCCGTGTTAGCTTGAAAGTCAAGGTCGTTCATTCACATCCTACGTTTTGTTGCCTTGGAAGGCAAGGAGTAGCGGTTTTTTCAGCTCTTGAATTGTACGACGATCTTCGGGCAGTTTTATTCATTTTTTGTTTTTTTACCGTGTGGCACAGCTCTATATCTGTTGGCGAAAGTGCTTCGTGAAGATGGGTGCCAAGTTCACACACAATCGCTTCAAGATTTTCCATTTTCTCTCTGTGCCCCTTCTATCTCAATGCTGCACTTCCTTCAGTACTGCTCGCTTGCTCGTGTTGTCATTTCATGTTCCTCAACCTGATTTCTCCCATTCTTGAGTAAACGACTCGTTCACCTTTTTTAGCATCGAATTCTCTTCTTCCAATAATTCGTGCCCTTTCTTTGCTTCGTCAAACGTCGTGCACATGAAGTCTAGGCTTCCCTTCATTTCCCTTAGCTTCTTCCTAAGATAGAGCTCAATGTTAATTTTGACTTCTTTCAGTTCTTCTTTAACTCCTCTTTGAAACCCTACAAGCGAGCAGGCACAGTAAGCAATCGCCACACAAAATAAAGGCAAACCACGGAATGGAATACCCCACTTGTTACTAGCAGCATCAAGAATCCATTAAAAATCTGAAATGAAGCGATTCCAACCGGCGCGGTGGTTGCAACAATTGCGGCAATCACACGATGTGTTGCGCTACCGCACTGCTGCAAGTGTTTGTTTCGTCGATGTGTCCTTGTTTATAGCGTTGAGCAATGGCGGCGATGCGGCGAAGCGGGGGTCGCTGACTTCTCAAAGATTCCGTGTTGAAGCGTGCTTGTTCCATGCGTGCGGTGGCCTGGCGATGTCGTCCCTGGCTCTCGTATCTGCGCAGTGATTGCCAAAAGCGCGGTAATCAGGCAATGTGCTGCGCTGCCCCGCTGATGCCAAGTGATTGTTGGGGCGACCCTCTTGTTCACGGTTTTAAAGCCATAATCTTCGCAGTGTGAGCGCTGTTTCAGAAATAGAAAGAAAATATTTTGTCCAACAGCGTGCTCCAACCTGGCTGATCACTAACCGTGGGAAAAACTGTGCAGCGAATAATGAATATGTTCTGTAGTTCAGTTGCATTCACAGCAAAGGGACAGCTTAGCACCGACAGGCAAATAAATTGATCGATGGGCCAAATAACTATGCTGACATGCTCTCAACGTAAGTAGTAGTAGTAGTGTTAGTAGTAGCAGTAGTAGTAGGGGTAGAACTATTAGTAGCAGTAGTAGTAGTGGTGGTAGCGGTGGTAGTAATAGAGCTGGTACTCGCTTTCACCTTTCTACTGGTACTTTCCGGCCACCACTGAAGCAACCAATTTATATGGTACCCCCCCCCCTTCTGGTGGACCATCAACTCTGTGGCAAGACTCCCGCCAGGCTCTTTGATGCCCCATTAATGAAGTGTAGGGAATTTTCAGGCAAGCGTGATAGAAGTTACAAAGGACACTGGGCGTGTTGGTAAGTGTGCATGGAGAAAGAATGCTCAAAAAGCAGCCCTGTTCCCGCTGTTTGATGATGATGGTTAGATGTTTATGGTGCAAGGCCAACTAGGGCAAATAGCGCCAAAACAATGGTTATGTATGATGGATGAAGTTGTAACCTCTAAAATTGCTTCAACAAAAGCAAAAATTAGTGACTAAAATCAGTAAATAACAATGAGGATGGCTAGTGTAAAAGGGCAGGGTGTGATATTGCAGGGCATAAAATTAGGTGCAAAACCGACGCGTGATAGGAAATGAGGTGTAAAATTTGATTTCGCTAGGATACTTAAAAATGCATTGTAGAGGAATCATGGGATCACCCGCTAAAAAGAGTAGGGGGTGTAGTAGGATGTGTTGTCTGTATAGTAGTGGGAAATATTTGCGTCTTGTTCTGTGCTGTTCTCTGCATGTAATGAGAATTGTATTACAAATAGGCCCTCCTCAAACCTGTTAAACAAGCGTTTTAGAGATCCAATGAGCAGATAGAAGTGTGTCGCGTGTGTGAGGCCTATCCGTAATCTAGCTAGGGCAACTTCGATGAATCTGTTGTGTGAGTCAGTAGTGTATTGCCCTACGTGTGGTTTTATTATGCGTAACTTGTTGTTTTTCTGTGTATGCCAATTGGCTTGTCATATTTTGAGAAGGTGTTGTCTTATGCGCGGCTTGAGGTGGCTGTAGGGTACGGTTGTTGCGCCCAATGTGTTTGTAAGTACAGCAGCGGCGGCCATTCGATCCGCGGTCTCATACCCGGCGATTCAAGCATCGCCAGGAATCCAGCACAGGATTATTTGAAAATTACTAGCTTACGCAGACATTATGGCATTAAAAACTAAATGACAATGTATTTTTTCTGGGTCTGTGTGACGACAATGTATGCACAATGCTCAAAGAGTCTGTAGAGATGACGGACTTAGGAATTTGTTTTGTAAGAATGTGCTGAAAGGTGATTAAAATGCCATAGGCTTCTGCTGAGGAGATAGTGGTGTGTACGCTCATGGTTCTGCAAGAAATGAACTTAGGACCTTTAGCGAGGCAGTACACCATAGTTTAAGCTTTCGAGGCATCACTGTTAAAGTCGGCACATTTATATTTATCCTGCTGGGACACGAAGGGCTGCAATATCGCAGCACTCGGAACCCTGCTTCTATCCATTTCCATAAAAGAAACACCACAACAAGCATGCTACACGTGCCATGGTGGTACAACGTCAGAAAATGATCATGATGTGTACACATAAAGACCCAATGGAAGGACCTGAAGCTTCCCCGGTCACACTGAGTGAGTAGGGAAAAAAACAGATGGACGATTTGAGAATAGCTGGGTTGTAGATGTATTGTTGAGGACTGGTTTAAAATTATGGTTATTCAATGATGAGACCTTAAAAGCGTACAATTAATCTACGTACCTTTGTTGAAGTTCTAGGCACAATTTGTTAATTTCAACGTACTTACTATGGGCCAGGCTAGTGCGGAACGCACCGGACGCAAGACGCAGCTCCAAGTGGAGCACTACATCGAGGACTTTTAGTGCTGTTTTTGATGCCTTCCCATACACGACACTGCCGTAGTCCAATCAACACCCGTCTAAGGCGGTAAAACCACGGAGAAGGAGCTTTTTGTCTGCACTACAGGATTGGTGGAAGAGGACCTTCAGAAGGTTCAGTTGTTTCAGGCATTTATGTTGAACTTACTTGATGTGTGGAATGAACGTGTGTTTTTCATCAAATATGACAACTAAAACCTTCCGCTCCTTTTCACAGGAATAGATGAACAATGAAGGTAATTTAATGGTACGCTTTAATTCCGCGCTTGCGGTAGAACACAACACAAGTGCTCTTTCCAGGGTTCAGTTTAAAACCGTTTGAGTCCGCCTACCCACGAAGTTTGTTTACCCAAGCTGGACTTGGCGTTCACAAATTGAGAATTTACAAGACCCTAAAGATATTTGAACTTCGTCTACATATAAAGAACAGGAAATGGTTGGTGGCAATGCCTTCTGGAGAGAGTTCATCTTAACAAAAAATAGTGTATAGCTCGAAACACCGCCTTGAGGGACCACATTTTTCTACTCGTATACATTCGAAAGAGCACTGCTAACCTTCGCTCGAACGGCCATTTCCTACATGTAGCTAGTGAGGGTGTTAAGCATGTTGCCGGAGACACCAAACGACTTGAGGTCACTCAGGATGCCGTACCGCCAGGCAGTGTCACAGCCCCTTTCTATATAGAAGAAGCATGTTATACAAAGCTCGTAACGAATGAAGGCAACTTTTACATATAATTCAAGCGCAACCACTTGATCTTTGGTCGATTTCCCCGCCCTGAAGCCAGCCTGCAAGCTCTTAAAAACACCATTGTACTCTAATAAGTACACCAGACTTCCATTGATAATCTTCTCGAGAAACTTCACATGGAGCTGGTCAGGACAATGGCTCGGTAGCTTGCGGGAGAGGACGGGCCTTCCCCTCTTTCAAGAATGCTACAACTATGACCTCCCTATAAGACTTTGAAATGTGCCCGAAAGCCATATCTTGTTGTAAAGGTGAAGGAGTGTTACCAGAGTGTCTGCGTGGTAGAGCTGTATCATTGTATATGTGATGTGGTCTGGGCCTGGAGCTGAGGATTTACAAGTGCTCAGAGTAATCTCTCAGCTCATGAAGTGTAAACTCGGAGTTATAAGAGGAAGTTGACGTGTGGTTGTCAAGTACCGACTGCTTTTCGGCCGATTGTTTTTGTTTCGTGAAAGTGCTTGTGTAGTGTGCTGAGCTGGACACATGTTGGAAGTGTAGTGCGAGTGTGTAAGCCTGGTCTTCCAATGTGTCCCCTGTTGTACAACCAGGGGCAGGCTGTGTGTTTCTTGTCCTTTGAGTTTGCGTATTCGTGTTCATACTTTTCGTGTGTCTGTGTAGGAGTTTATTGATGTTATGAATGAACGCCGACTATCTTGTTTTGCCTCACTGCGCACACATTTCCCTAACGCCTTTCTTCTTTTGAACCATAAACGGTTACCCGACGCGGGGTACAAACGAAGGATACCCCACGCCTTGTGCGGGGCCTCGCGCGCCCGCCTACAGTCCTCATTCAACCACGGTCTCCTCTGGTTGCACAGGGCACCAGAAGACTGGGGAATGAATTTTTCGGTGGGCGTTGAGGAATGTCCGCCGTGAGTAGTTGGGAAGCTTCTTCAATGTGAAGGTGTCTTAAGGTTGTGTAGTGTAATTTGAATGTTTCTGTAAATGTATTCCAGTTAGCTCTTCCTTCATTGAGCCTGTTTTGGAAAGATGGACTGCATGGGCCTTTACCTATATATGTTAATGAGGTGGGGAAGTGGTCACTGCTGTATGGGTCAGTACCTACACGCCACTCGATACAAGGATAGAGATCTGCGGAGACAGTGGCCAAGTCAAGAAATGAGCGTCTTTTTTGTGCTATGTTATGTTATGTAGGCTGTTGCTTGTTGAAAAAGTATGCTCCAGAGGATCTTAAACACTTCTCTATAAGGCGACCTCGGGAATCCGTGCGAGAAGCGCCCCAAAAAGAACTGTGTACATTAAGGTCGCCTGTGAGGATGTATGGTTCGGGCAGCTGGTCAACGAGCACATCGGAGTCAGAGCTCGAAGATGCAAGATCAGGAGGAATGTATATGAAGCATAACGTTATCAACCATTTAAATATTATTGTGCGAATCGCTACCGCCTCAAGGACAGTGTTCAAAGTTACAGAGTGGGATGCTATGGACTTCCGGGCCATTATGGCAACACCGCCCGAAGAGTGTGTGCAGCCATCCCTGTACCTTTCTGAAAAGCCTGTAACTATTCCAGAAATTTTGTGTGAATGTAATTCAAATGTCTCTCCTGAACACACACTACACTTGGCTGATTAGCATGCAGTATTATGTATACATCGTCAAAATTTTTAAGAAGGCCTACGGAATTATATTCAATTATCTTTTCTCTTCCGATTATTTAGTGTGAGAGGTACTGGAGTGTGTGTGTTCATGTGTCGTCTTTCGGGGTGTGACTCTCGTCTTTTTCCGCCTTGTCGGGAGGCTTTGGCATCAGGACACGTTCCTTGTGGTGCAGCGCAGACAAGAACGGTACAGCATTCATTTCATCGCCGGATGTCCCCGCAGTGCCTCAGTGATCAGGCTCCGTGGAGCGCGCGCCCTTTTTGGAGCGCTTTGCGTGGCGCGCAATTTCCGATCGCTTCAAGAGTGCCTCGGATTGCGCAGGCCGTGCGGCAGGGGTGGGAGCTGCCGTGGGTTCCTCCGTCTTCATTGACTCCATGCCCTCGCGTATGCTTTGGGCCGGTGGAGAGGAAACCGTGGCTGCAGCGGCATTCCCAACCGACGTGGCTGCCAACACAGCCGCTGCTGTCTCAGCGAGCGGTGCGGAGGCGGGTTGGTCTGCCTGAGGCGACACGGTGTGGGGCGGGGGTGGGACCTAGTCCGACTCGCAATACTGGGTCCTCGCCGAAACCAGACGTCACTCCGCTCCCCGGTGAGCTGCGCCGGCATACATCCCCAGAGGGATAGAGGCAAACCCCTTCCGTGCCTCTCGGAAGGAGATGTTCTCGTTGATCTTAGCATTGATTATCTGCTTCTCCTGCTTAACCTTGCGGCATTTTCGCGAGTCTGCTGCATGGCACCCCTGGTAGTTGGCACATGTGAATGTTATGATTCGCAGTTTTCTGAAGGATGGTCATGATGGTCGTGCTAAGTGCAGGTAATGTAGGCCACGGCAGTAGTTTGTGCCATGTCTGAACCATTGGCAGTTGAAGCAGCGCCGTGGGTTTGGGATGTACGGGCGGACAGAAGAATGTGTATAACCGGAATTTATGGATTCGGGAAGGGTGTTTTGATTGAGGGTCAGGATTATGTGACTAGTGGCTATTAGTTTGTCATCGCGGCGTGTGGATATGCGATTCACAGCCGTGAAGCCCAAATCCCTTAAGCCTTTGAAAAAGTCGGAATCGGTTTTGGAAATCAGATCTTCCTCAGAGATCACACCCTGAGAGCTGTTGAGGCTGTAGTTGACGTTGGGGACTTCGTCAGAGTGAAGAAACCCACAACTAGATTTAAAGGCGACCTGGCTTTAGCCGCTCAAGAGAAGTTATCAGCAGGAAGCGACAATCCTCTTTCCGCCTGGATGACGGTAAAACGTGAAATGTATCGAAGTTCTCCAAGGTTCCACGGGCCTCTGCCGCCCTTTACCCGGGGGAGGAAACAGTACAGCTAGGGGACGAGGGTCTCCGCCTACATGTGAAGGCCCTACCTCGGAGGTAACCACGAGGACTTCAGCTGCTGCTCCTTCGGCTGCGCAGGCGCCCACGTCTCCTTTGGCTGCGCAGGCTCCCACGTCTCCTTTGGCTGCGCAGGCACCCAAGTCTCCTTCGGCTGCGCAGGCGCCCACGTCTCCTTCGGCTGCGCAGGTGCACAGGTCGCCTGCTGCTACGCAGTCGGCAAAGTCTCCCGGAGCAGTCACACAGCAATGCAGGGTGCAACCATCAAGAAAGAGACTGCCACCAGAGCGTTATGACTACAACGTGTAGTGCGCGAAGTTGTGCTAAAGCCAATGGAAAGGATAGATCCAGTGTGGTGCATTTCTTTTGTAGATGAGGTGATCTTGTTTTAGTATATAGCTATGTTCATTGTGCAGTTCATATTTTTGTATAGTATTTCTGCATATATACATTCATATTAACCTACTATATTACTAATTCATATAGCTCTTTTAAGGAAGGCAATGTGTTGTATATTTGCCTATTTCGTTTGGTTTCAACAGAACCGCTTGTTGGTTGCAGTTTGAAGGAGTTACCGTGGCACGTATGGCACTTCTCCGCGTGGTGCTCAGTCGTAGTTGTAGTTAAAACGTTAGATGCATGAGGCAGTTCAGAGTGACTGTCCAGGTGACTGGTCGATTTATTTGAGGATGGCCGCAGGTGGTTCAGGATAAACCAAACCTCACATTGTTTCAAACGCATCACCAATACACTTGTAGCGAATTCACACAAATCACTATGCTCAGCCACTATTTAAGCACGTCAACACTCCCAGAATGCACAACACACTGTACCCTCCGGAAAACACTCGACACCAACCCCTTCGATCGTCAGCCATAATTGTCAGTGTTTTCCATCCTTACAACCGATTTGTTTGAATTTTCTTGCTAGTAACAAGAATGATGTCTGCAGACAAACTAAAAAAAAACATTTTAACCGGTAGTCTTTCCTTGGGGAAGTGGGATATTGTCTAATAAAAAAACATAAAGCTGTCTTATCTGTCTTATCTGTGGTGCCCTTTTCCGAAGGTTCTGTAGGCTGTTATTCAAGCGGTGTCTCGGTGTATTGTACTGCACGCTCTACTCTTTCGTTAGACTGCGGTCTACATGGGGGTGTTAGAGCGTGGTTTAGACCATTTCCTTCAAACTCTTCAAACTATTTTGCACAAAACTTCGGTTCATTGTTTGTTACCACTTCCAACGAAAGCTCGCGTGCGGCAACTTAGATCACGCAAATTCGTCTGTCTGCGGTGGTTCTTAAAACCATGAGTTTACTTTCCAAGTATTTGTAGTATGCATACATCGCTAGCAGAAATATTTTCCTTTTTTATTCTGCAAATTTAGCGTGCACTTTCAACAGATTTTAGAACGCTTGTTATGGTGTCAAAAGTACCGGTCGTGCTGCAGAAAGGACAGACAGGCCGGACAAACTTTGCACTTTTGCATTTTCTTACGGCCCTATCCATAGTCGACCACCCTACAATTGATCTTACCACAGCTTCCATTCCGTATATCCCTGCACACGTTTTAAGTAGCAAACCTATGGCAACACTGTGCACGGACTCGTGCACAACTACACCATACATGCACACAATGCACCGGTTATGTATACTAAGCTTCAACCGGCCGATCTAGAGTTTCTTGAACTCGTCGGACACTTTTTTTTTTGAACCCGACACCACATGTTGTCGCCCAAAACCACGCAGCTTATTGTCCCATAAAATTTCACACTCAACGTCTCTTGCTGCGAGGGGCACCTCATTTAGTGGCGCAAATTAAAGAACATCTTCAGCGTGGCTATCCGTGTCCAGCAGCCTAAGCTCAACAATGCATCCGCATGGCACATAGGTGGCCCGGGCTTATTGTTTATTTTGTAGCAATAGTGCGTCAAAAAGTGAGCCAATTATTCGCTCGAGCGGCTACAACAATGCTGCCCTGTTGCCTAAGATATAAAAAGGTGTTCGGGAGTTGGCGATAACTTAGCATATTGAATGCTAGCCCATATAAGTATTTGTAAAATTTCTTCACAGGGAAAACGAGCCTTAGTATTTCTTTCTTACGTTGCGCGTTGTTCTTCTCGGACGGAGACATTGACCTTCAAGCGAAAGCAATGGGCGTTTTATTATCATATTCAACGTGACCCGCCGCGGGGCACTCAGTGGCTAAGGCGCTGTGCAACTGTACCCAAGAACGCGGGTTCGATTCCCGGCCAAGGAGGCAGCTGTTCAGATGGAGGAGAAAATCGAAACTGTCCATGTATGCGAGATTTTGGGGCACTTGAAAGATCCTCATGTTGGCATACTTAATCCGTAGCCTTACACAATACGCGCGTCATACCCTTTGTAGCTTCGGGGCCCTATACCCTGTAATCATAGATAAAATAAGTGTTCAATGCGGGAAAACGTCCTCAAGCCCAATATCGCTGGCGTCAAATGTGATTTGGAGTTCTTTTACTGGATCAAAATTTTAGAAAGCGTTCTCATTAGGCACGATTTTATGCATTTTCTTGCAACATGAAAGTTCCTCGCCGTAACTACGCGACCAACGTAATTTGCTTTCGTTGCTTAGTAAGTCGGCCAGAGGTTCTGTGACTGTAGCTAAATTTATCAGAAGGTTTCGGAAGAAATGTACTTAACCAAAAACGACCTTCATCTGGATCACGTTCGAAAGCTTTGGCGACTCTTTCTTAGCAACAACATTTTCGGCCATAAGGTGCAATGCACTTTTAACTGTTTTGTACCAAATACGTTATTCGCTGCTGAAAGAGCCTATACTCGTTGGCAGTGACTTTTACTCCGTTTTCACACAACCTCCTCAGCACCATCTCCACTCTGTCAAAACACTGCTTGTAATCCACGCTCGATATGCCAATGTCATCTACGTAGCAGACCCTTCCAAGCATACCTTGTAGGATTCAATTTTGACGGCTTCCAAAATTGCTCCAAAACACACTACGCAGTAAGCCAATGTCGGAACCTAAAAAGGCCAGGTGAATCTTCATGGTGACCGGTTCTTCTGCTGGCTGATGCAGCTACAGCTGAAGACACGCCTCCGCCAGATCAATGGCAGAAAATGGCGTTTTAAATTTTAGTGTGGCCGACATATTCTGAGCCGCCGCAACGCGATAATTATCGACTTGAATTGCAGGATTTATAACCGTTTCTATTCCCCGTAGTACCGAAGTTAGGTTTGCGATTTCTTTTGAACAATCACAATAAGCGTCGCTGACTTCCTGCTCCTTACTTAATACATGACTCCCACTTTTTCAATATTGGCTAAATCATCTTCGGCTCGCTCGCGCAAGGCGCATGGCAGTAATCTCAATTTGCAGACCACAATGCTTGCGTTTTTGTTTCAGTACAACCCTCGCTTTGAAACACTTACGTCACCGACCCCAGGTTCAAATACCTCCCGATAACTGTTTCGTGAGGGCCGGTTTCCTTTCTAATCGCGGAACGGAAAACACTTGAAACCAGTGAACTTGCGTTTGTAAAGGAATCTCGGCGAAAAAATGTAAGCATCCCGCAGCTTCGGTTGCTTTAGCATTAACCCGCGCCAATTCGAAGCACTGTTCCTTATACTCGACGTGTACGTCTCCCAATCTCTCATTTGTGACAGATGTGTCGTTGTAATTTAATATATCCATTTTTTGTTTGAAACTCGCAAGAGGAAATTGTATCTAAACTGGTGAAATAACTGACACAGCCGCACCCATGTCAATTTCCAGGTGATCAACGCTACCGCCTATTGTATATGTAGGGAAAAGGGGGGGGGGGGTGCCGGCACGGTTCAGAGGCTATAAATTAGCAACTCTTTACCATCAACTTTTGACGTGCGCATTTTCGCAATGTAACCCTATGTTGTACATTTGAAACTGTTTTCGGTCAAAAGAGGCAAATCACAGTGAGGCGGTGTCCTCCACACCGGTGGTTATTTTAGTCCCCTGAGATGCCTTCATTTGCAGGGCGTAGTTCTCTTAGTCACAACTTGGTTGGTGCTCCTTTGGAAAGTGACTTCTGAGTCCCCCGTTGCCAGTTCACTTCTGTATGGTCTACAGCCGCTACCGAATTGCATGGTTGCGGCTTATCATTAGTGTTCTGGCTTGCTGCTGAAATGGTGATTGCGATATTGGACACATTTTGTCAAGAGATTTCATCATCTGCAAGGGCCAGTAACCTCCAACGTATTGCTTTAGTTCGCAATCCCGCCACCGGCCGTTACCGCAGAGCGTCGCTCACAATGAGGCCGACTTTGCATGTCGTGGCCTGCTTCGCAACTCCCGCTGAGAATTCATCAACACTTCTCCTCTTGCGCTAGTAATTTTTGTTGAATCGGTAGCGGTCGGCAGCAAGTCAGTGCGTGGGTGTGTAATGTTTCTTCACGACCCTTACTGCCCCCTTCGGTAGCGGTCGCTGTCTTGGGTAACAGAAACCTCCTGACAGCGATATAGGTGTTTGTGCCTACGGTGGCCTTCAGCGATGTAATTGGCGTCTGCGATCACCTCGAAGTATCCCACCTCCACCTCGAGCTGTGTGGCTGCAACTTTGACACCTATGGCGTAGACGACGGTCATATGGACTTCAAAATCCTGGTGCCAATCCAATCCCCATCGCCACTTTTATTAATCGTGGGACTGGAGCTGTTGGAAAGCACTATTAATTTCACAAGCAAACAACCAAACTACCGAAAACTTGGTGCGGCAATGCACACACAAAACGTCCCTGGTGCGCATGCCCAGCCATACAACCGCTGCACAGATATACATCTGTGAGCTTTTCTTTGCAGAACTGTGACTGCACCACACCAACTAATAACTGAGTACCGTGCGCGGTAAGGCACGAGCAGAGCGCTTGAGTATTCGCATGTACCTGAGCTAATAGTCCTTTAAGAATAAAACATCTACTTGGTATTCAAGGGATGGCGAAATGATTTCCCACGAAGTAACGGAATGCCAAAGTGTCTATCCTGACCAAAAAGGGAGGAAGTAATTACCTTCAAGTACTCGCGTTGAATATTCGGACAAGCATTTTCTTTTGTGCAGTAGGCCTTAGCAAACTCGGAATTCGTAATGGAAGAAAATAGCAGCAAAGAGGCCAATAAGGTAGATCCAGCCCCTGCTCAAGTAAATATTGGTCGTAGGTAAAAATCCACACTAAATAAACAAGCCGAAAAAAGGCAATACATAAAAAAGTAACATTATTGCGAAATTGGTAGCGCTACATCAACAGCTATTCTATTGAAATTTCAATGCTGTTCAAGGTGACGGCTGCAAAGACTTCCGTGTGGTTTGTTTCGTTATTTTGTAACTTGTGTAAGAACGGCTGACCTGTTTGTTTAAAATATTATGAATAGTTTGAATGTATGTATTCTTTGGTCCTGCTCGTATTCTTTCGGTCCTGCTCATAGATTTTTTTAATGTAACCGGCGTTGCAAAACATTATCTCTGCTTTCTGCAGACTTGCGTGTGGTTTGTTTGGTTACTTTGTAACTTGTGTAAGGTCGGTCACCTGTTTGTTCGAAACATTATGAATAGTATGAATGTATGCATTCTTTGGTCCTGCTCGTAGATTTTTAGTGTAACCGGCATTACAAAACATCATCTCTGCTTTCTTCAAACTTGCGTGTGGTTTGTTTGGATACTTTGTAACTTGTGTAAGGACGCTCACCTTTTTTGTTCAAAATATTGTAAATAGTTTGAATATATGTACT
This sequence comes from Haemaphysalis longicornis, assembly GCA_013339765.2. Taxonomy (NCBI): domain Eukaryota; kingdom Metazoa; phylum Arthropoda; class Arachnida; order Ixodida; family Ixodidae; genus Haemaphysalis; species Haemaphysalis longicornis. Next base: position 69,515,654 of record CM023457.1, read on the forward strand.
CTTCGGTCCTTCTAGTAGATTTCTCAATAACGGCGACGTGGAAAAAACATCATCTCTGCTTTTGAGCATAACACTTCTATGCCTGATGGGTCAACCAAAGGAAGATTTTCAACATAAAGCTCGTCGCTTGCAGCCGTGATAATCAATCTGGAGGGACACAATCACACCTTCAGCTCTGAATGCCAAATTCATAGGGAAATAAGAACTTCATAGAATGAAGTCGAGCATGCACTCAGCAAAACTCATAACTTGCGGTTCCTAATTTCGCGAAAAACAAAACCGACGACGACATCTTACTTACTCTTGAAGGACATCTTGTAGGAGTGGAAAATACAATAGCAATATTTGTGTTGTTTATTTTTTATTCTATTTACAAATGTGCTCGAATGCGCTAGGTTAAGGGTGACATACAAATCAACGCCTAAAGTCTAAAGTCAACGACTAGCAAGGAGCAAAACACCTAGGTTTTAGGTAGGGTGACGAACAGAATGAGAGAGCTGAAAGGACAGGACCTGAGCAGACGGGCCTTGCTTAGCTTGAGCATTGTTTATATGACTTCGTACATGGTTCATCACGCCAAGGGAAGCTACACGTTATTTCCCGTAAACCTACCGAACCGTCCTTTGGAATCAACTGAATATTTGAATCGCCCGAGAGCTGGAAAACAGTGTATAAAGCTCTTCCTTTGGGGTAATTCAGTGTAATCTCTCCAGTCAAAAATTGAACGTTGTGTAAAACTTCATGACCAACTGCACTGAAGCCCCAACAGCGAGCTAAAAGCTGGGCTCCTGTATCTGATACCAGGCAGCGCGTAGAAAACTAGGATTAATTTATGCAGCGTGTTTACGTACCATAATTCATACGAAAAAAGTCCACCACTACGGCACCCTACAGAAGTTCGAGGAAAGCGAATGGACAGTTATCATATATGGGGCAACCAACAAAAGAAGCCGGCAGTAGTACCCGTGCTGAGTTCGAGAGGAAAACGCATCACTGCCCAATCATTCGCGAAAGAGCGGTACGGATAGGTATAACGATAGTTATCACGAACACCAAGGCAACAACGATCGTTTGGGGCTGTCAGTAGGCGTGAAAACGATTCAGTCGGGGGTGGCACTCCGCCGCAGCATGCCGTCGTCGAAGCGCAAACCACCCCAAACAGTTGGTCCCGACAGCCTCGTCCCCCGCCTACCCTCCTCGACAGCAGACCCGTCCATGCGAATAACTGTGCGCTTAGCAGCAAAACACAAGTGGAAGGCCTCACTTCGCATTTATTTGAGTCCATAGGAATACAACGAGCATAACACGCAAAAACTTGGTATCTTCGCACCACTACTACTGGAAAAATTTAAAAGCAGGATACTGGCTTCAAGCCAACTTCTTTCCGCACCCGGTTAGACTATGTTTGCGGACTTTATCAGCGTTCACCGAAGTTCATGTTGTAATAAAAACATACTGTCATTACTACAAAGTCTCGGAATATACCTAACACAGAGGCATGTTACTTTCCCCCTACCTCGACGCCTAGCTGGGTGAGCCCACCTTTCCTAGCGCATGTTTTGCCGACCAGCTCTCGCTGCAGGTGAGCTGAGATTGTGAGAAGACTTTCTTGTGAACATGAAATACCCGTTCCTGGTCTTTCGAACAAAGAGGGCAATATAATGCATCTGCACACTACCAAAATATATTATCTTCTCTATTCTGCGAGTCAGTCCCCAGTAGACTTCAAATGCATATTCCTGTTTTTGCAGCGATTGATGTCGTGTTACGCGAACACGTCAGTGTGGACGGCCGGACGCTGAGGCTGGCGTTGTTTAGGCTTGGGTGAGTTTCTGAAGCGCTGCACTAATTACCGGTATTGCTGGAGGTACTGCCACTCTCTTTTCATGAGACTTCTCCGCATTGCGAATATAAAGGGTGCATGTAGCACAAATAGGAGGGACGGCCATGGAAGCAGAATGTAGTAGTATATGAGGTTGTCCAGTTTCTAACGCTCATAATGCCTGCACCCTGCACATTCTTAGGTAATTCTTAGCACGAAGGGTTGCGCTCTCAAAAACAGGGATGCGAGTGGCCTCTACGCAGCACTCGGACTATTTCTTAGGCGATGTAGTTAAGTAATGAGCTGATAGAGAGCCAGACGAATGCGATCGTCTTTGGAAATACCCAGAAGAAAAAATTGCGAAAGCCGCTTGTCATGCGCTTCTTCATCGTAGTCCGCTGTGCTGTATCACATGGTACGCCCCTACAGTGAAGATAGCAGGTTCGTCCTCATGGCGTCGTCATAGTCTCTGAATACTTAAGGGTTGCAGTTTCACAGGTGACAACGTGTAAGAAATGGTTGTTCACACTTCAATTATTCCAAAAGTTGCTTAAGTGTTTCCTGTTATGTTTCACCTGTCTGTTTTTCTGTTTTAAAATCAGAGCTCCTTAGTTATTTTGTTCCTCCGTAAAGCGTGATAACGAGATATTTGAAATGTTGCAGTAGGGTTTATTTTTTTAATATTACCTGCCTGTTTTTGTGTCTGAACAGAATTGCTGTTTAAGGTTTTTGGTTGTCCATAAACCGTTATCAACAAGACAAAATTACCAAGAAAAAAGACCAAGCGATTGTGTGCTTGCGCCTTGTTTGGAGGGCCCGGTATGCGTGAGTCCGCGCCATGTAAGAAACTGGGAAAAAAAACCAAGAAAATACACCGAGCAAACGTAAGCTTGGCCTCAGGAGGAGCGCCCGGTGTCGGCAAGGTCTACCTCTCAGACCACTCCTCCCAGCGTTCATGACATCAACTCTCGCCTACTGTTCTCTTCGCCAGTCCAGGTTCGCTCGCGCTTGGCTCTGACGCTGAGTTTGCGACGCCGGTGGCCACTGGTTCTAGCGCGTGCTAGCACGGTCCACTTTGGGAGAGATGTGAGAGCCTGTGGACAAAAAGATTGAGACCTGTCAGTGATGGAGAACTTTCAGCCGCATGCTGCGAAATTCATAAGAGCTGCAACAGCCGGGTCTCTAGCGAACTGTGATGGGCCGGCAGCTTTGCTATTTTTCCAGCCTGGCGCCACAAGTACAAGGTGCATCACTTTTTTCGATATAAAGACTTGTATATTAAAAAGTGACCAAAATTATTTCTGTTTTCTTTCTTTGCTTAGTTGTTATTTTCTGATGTATCTGTTATTTAATATCAACTTGGAAGGCCAATAAATTGTATGAAAGCCTACAATATATCACTACAACTTCTCCTTAAACAATCTGTATGTGATTACTTGTTTGTTTTTGTTGTAATTTATTGTTTTTAATATTCTTCAAAGGTTTCGGTCGCAGTTTTTACCAGTGGTACCCTTGCCCGTATAACTTCACACTTTTTCATGTTCACTAAGAACTGAAACGGACCTCAAAGCTTAAATTCCAGCCGCGCCTGTGTAGAGCACGCGCAGCCCGTATGAGTTGCGTAGAAAAACGTATTTGTGCTTACACTACGACCTTTCGCTTTTCGAGTTTCATTGGTGCGCTTCACACCCCTTTAAACTGGCAGAACCAATTTAAGATGTGAAGCGCCTAATGGTATCTTGATAAAAGAATTAATCTCTTGTAGTAATGAACAAAGTTTATTAGACTAAAAGGTGTTTGGGTCACACTTGCGAAAAGACAGTTGGCGTGTTCCAAAGTCTAAGCGTTCTTGCTCATGCAGTGAAGCCCGTTGCAGATAATTACATTTGGTGTATTCAAAGCGTGCTAAACTCCTCATTTTGAAGCGTATCTTGGGGCGTTTTATGAGTGGTTACTTGAAGGCAATCGCTCATTTCATTTACTGGCGTGCCTCCTTTTTGCTTCATTTGGAAGGGGTATCTGTACGGCCAACCAAAGAAGCCACATAGAGACGGTTTTGGTATTTTTGATATTTTCGCTTGTATAGAATAATCTCAACTTCTAAAGCTACACATTTGAAATATTTCCTTACTGTTACTGAAATATGAAATATTTCATTACTGAAGGTATCGCGGCGACCGCCAGGCTATCGCTCGTGTGCACGTGCCTCGCTACGGCCACCCAGCTTTCCCTGTGCACGTTTCTCAAGCCAAGCATCCCCTCTTAGGGAGATGGACCAACATTGTGGAGACCGCCTGGCGGTTAGAAGACAACAAATGCCAGGCGCTCGTATGCGCTTGCCTCGCGGTGACCGCCAAGCATCCCCGGCGCACGTTTGCCAAGCCTGGCAAAAAAATTAAGGGAGGTTGGCCAAGACTAGCCAAGCAAAACTCCAGCGTTCGCCGTAATTGTGAAACGCTTGCTCGCAACGAGAAAGATACCTCATAGCGTAAGTTCCTGCAAGGGTATGTCCTAAGATTATTACTACGAAGAAAATTAAGGAAGCTGACACTTCTAGCAACAACGATGGAGTAAAGGTCCTTGCCGCAGCGAAGAACAAGCTAATCAGCTGCAATCGTGGACCTAAACCTTCTTGATGGTCGTGCGGGTTGCATACAGCTTGACTACCTTCAATTCTTGCGCGTTAGTGTTAGCTTTCTTCATTTTTTATTTGCACGAATAGCTGTTATAAGCGTTCGAAGTACCATAGAAGCATTTTCAAGGACAAGTTTCGCTTTTTTTGTCAATTTTATGTGAAAATACAATGTTTGGATGGTTCACCTATTAAGTAGGACATAAATTCTGATCTTCACAATACGCCTTTAACAGTCAGCACAAATACATACAATTGTCTCCTAATTTATTACCTCGTTTATTTACGGCGCTTGCCTGAGGTGAGCGTTCCTTACAGCCACATTTGTATATGAGTAGCCACATCTGGCTCTAAAGAACTCGCGCTAGACTTGGCCAGGAGTAGCCAAAGGCATTGGTTTATTTGATTGGTTTGAGGTGTTTTTGCCAACGATGTTACTTGGTATCATTATATCAGTTAGGTGCCTTCACTTTGCCATTTTTTATTTTTGCGGGGATGCTAACCGTAGTGCAGAGTTTCTGTTTTGCGCCTTCTTAATTCGTAGCCTTTTTTGCCAAGTGCCACACAGCCATAAGCGTGTAGCGCCCCGGATTTACACGAAAATGCAAATGTCGCGGAAGTTCAATCTGTTATCACTATATTGGCGTAAATGGAGATAACTGGTCGCACGAAACTTTTAAAATAAAAAAAGGAAACATATAAAACGTTTAACGCCCTGCATTTCCACAATAATAAAGATTTCGCAAAAGTTCAACCTGTTATTGTTGTAACACCCCCAATAGAGATAATCAGTCGAACAAATTTTTGAAAAATTAAAAAAAGGAAAAAATATGAAATAAATACGTGAAACGGCGACCCGTTTAACCCCCTGCATTTCAACAATATTGCATATTTCGTGAAAGCTCATAATCTAATTGTTGTAGCATCGTAAATGGTGATAATTGGTGGGAATAAATTTTGAAACAGTAAAAAATAAGAAATAGAAAAATATACGAAATATCTCAGAACGTATACCTCAGGGCATTTCCGCAATACTGCATATTCCTTAAAAGTTGCAAATGCAATCGCTGTAATAGCGCAAGTGGAGATAATAGCTCGGATGAGATTTTGAAAAACTAGAAAATACGAAAAATATTAACAACTTACGAAAAATGCCAAAACGTATACCGCGATGAGATGTCCATAATGATGTAGATTTCGCGAAAGTTCCATATGTAATTGTTTTAATATCATAAATGGGCATAACTGGTAAAACGAGATTTTGAAAATTACGAAAATCAGAAAGGAGGAGGAATAAACATTTAATTGAGCAGTCAATGTTGTTGGGTTGACTAGAGAATAAACGGGTGAACTTCACGTTATATACACAGATTTCGCCTGAAATGTACCTGCAGTTTTCTTTGCGCTAAAGAACGGGGAGATGTAATACAGGCGCCAGCGGCTCACAAGGTTCAATCGGTTATGAATATTTAAATCGCGCGGTGGTCCAATCCTCAGGGTGACCGCCTGAGGGTGGTGCATCAGGATGGGTTGGGGTCCGTTATCTGGCTGCGGCGCCTGATTTCGGCGGTCGCATCGCCCGTTAGCAAGCTACGACGAGAAGGCGAGCCATTAAGTGCTCTGCACATAAAAATGCCGCATATTGTTCCGGATAGGCTATAGGCTGGGCTAGTATGGTCTATATTTCGGCTATTTCCTATTTGTTTTACCTGTCGGGTGCATAAAAACTATGCCGGTCAAAATTTCACACCTATAAAAAAGGCAGGATGCAACCCAACAACATTTGATGATATGGTGATGCCCATAAAACTTGTGTGTTCTGCTGCTAAAACTGGACTCACTGAAAGAGCGATTATGCTAGTGGTCAGCGCAGTGTCGTGACTGCTGGCCACGCGCCAGCAGTGAGCCTTGATGTGCGAGCGGAAAAATAACTACGCACCTCAGTACGGTTCCCCCTCAGTACATTTAAGTGGCGTTGAGGTGTTGAGGGTTTTTTCGAGAGCCAGAAGAAGGGATAAACCCTCGGGATAGGTGAAAACAGTGCTTGAGGGCGTGTAATTTTGAACGTAATGAAATAGACGATATAGAGCAATTGTTTCTGCATCGTAGGACCTTGTGGGAGGGCTTATCTGGAACCGATGGGCAGTTACTATAACGTCCTGAGCACTAAAAACGAAAATTTGGCACTAGCAAATGCCTGATGAAGAAACAGACCGTGTCAAAAAGGCGCCAATGCATGGCCATCTTCAAAAGGATTTTGGTAAGAGAAGACGGCGGTAAAAGTTGCCTTCCCAGAACCATCCGAGGAACAATACATGAAAATTAGCCGCTAACATGACTCTAACATTACGTACCACGGATTATTGGAAAATATTCTTCCGACAGTGGAGGGCGCACAATTTTTTGGTTACATAGGAAGAACACAACCGCTGTTTCTAAATGCAGAGCATTTCAGTAACTCACGATGTCACCCGCGTTGACGTCCGTAGTCGTAGTACGCACCCCTCCCCCTACACTATATAAAAAAAATACTATCCGGCGCCTGGTTTCGATCCCTCGACCCTGCGGGCGGAACGCAATGTACATGGCGCTCTACCCACTGCGCCACAAAGCCGACACAGAATGGAAGGCTACGAACGCACCTTATATCCTTGACTCATTCAAACCACGCCAAGAAGCTGCTGATACAACGCATTCACTACCACCAACTCCCCAAACACTAAACGTTAACGCAATACACCCACCCCCTATTCGACGCATTTACTCGAGTTCCCGTCGCGGGGAGATGCGCACAATTTTTTTTTTGTATAATAGCGAAGTCCGATTTTCGTGGTTAAGCTTGTGGTCGTTTTCTAAGGCTGCTAACGCCATTATCCCGAAGAGTATATGCTCGTAAATGAGCTAAGTCGTAGTCCATATTGGTGTCATTGGTTTTAGCAGAAAATTAGGAGAATGTGGATAAAACTACGAGCGGATTGTACGGTGGTATTTTGACACTGCTGTCGGGCCCACCACGTGACGTACCGTAGCACTTACCCAATTATGTGATAGATGCAGCTTCAATGCTGCGTTAGTCATGACCAGGGGCAGACTAGTGCAGTTTATTCCAAGCCGATTCTGGTGACGAAACCTCATTTCATAAAGAGGGAGCGGCCGGCTTTACCACATAAAATTTTGCCATTCACTACTTATCTAGAGTGGTGCCTCTCATGAAGCTAGTTATACATTCCCAGCCAAACCACTAACATCTCTGGCGACGTCGCCAAAAAGATCCGAACGTCTATGTCCCAGAAGTATCTCTATTACACATCCGTACAACGTGCAATATATTTATGAAATTTTTTCGATGTTGCGATAACATTGCTGGTACCTTAATGTCGGACGTTCTTACACTTTGCTAAAGACGTACTCTAGATGTTGCTGCTTCCTTCATTTGTGGACAGTATTTAGACGTATTTTGCTGGCGTTGTGCAGATGTTGCTGGTTATGTCCGTTTTACATGTCTATCGCAGTTACAGTTATTTTAGCTATATCTGCCATACTTTATTTTCGAACTCTCCGCAGGCGCACTGTTTTGTAGTTACTGAAGGGTTTTGTATGTGTTCTGTAAGGGTTTTGAACCGAGGGGTTTTGTGCAAGTTTTGTAATCCACCAATATTGCTTTTACGGAAATATAAATGCGGAGGACATAATAAAAAAATCAGACTCAACATATGCCTGAACAAAATTTGAGTCTCATAGAAGTTTTTATTCAGTGAAACCACCATTTTACTTGGTCGTTCTACCTTCTTAATGAAAATACAAATGCTGACCAGACAAATAGCTGGCGACACTGTTCGGCCACATATGTTAACAAACAAATTTTCCCCAGCTTGTACCGATGGTGAAAGGCTGGAGGAACAGGAGAGCTGGCAGGCTCTCCCCCGGTCACTTTCCTCACCGTACGGACATCTCGATCTGCACCATTTTTAAGTTATTTTTGATCGTTTATGAGCAGTTATTTTCGATTGTTTAAATGTAGTAATTAGCACCCTACGATTTGCCATGCAAAATGTACTGCCTTACTCTATTCTATTGATAAGAATGCTTGGGGGCCATTTTTTGAAATGTTGCAAAATGTATTTCAAGTTATCACAGTCAAATCTGAACAAAACAACACAGCCTCATGAACAAAAACGCACTTCGAACAACTTAGTTCCTTACAACTTGATGTCCTACCTAGATGTAATGTACGGACTGCTTCATGAATTCAAATCTTGAGCAAAACAAATTTTCAGCCCTGACTTGCTACTGAGGCTTAGAGTCAGACTTCACTTGTAGATTAAAAGGCAAGGTATCCTGGTACCCTTTGTTTACGCCAGTAAACAAAAGGTGATCAACTATTACCAAAACAAATAACATGGAGTTTGTGTGACGATTCGAACCTCTGACCTTTAAAACAGTAGCCCGATACCGAACCTCACTGAAAGAGACAGGGATTTAGTGCAGAACTTCGTATACAAGCGTACGTTGCCAACTAGCCTTGTAAGTTTTTTTAGGGATTAAAAACCAGCCAAGAAGATGGAGACACAAGGAAGGAAACAGACAGGACGATGCTGACAGGCAGGCAGGCAGACAGGCAGGACGAGCATCGTCCTGTCTGTTTCTTTCCTTGTGTCTCCGTCTTCATTGGCTGGTTTTTAATCCCTAAATCATGAACCAACAGGCCCAGTTTTTCACGCTGCTTGCAAGGTTCTTTTTTTTGGGGGGGGGGGGGGGGGGTGGGGGGGGTTGGTCATTGCCAGTCAAATTTGAACAAAATAAGATAGGATGATGAGCGAAGCCACAATTAGCACAACTGTACTTGCCACTTGATTTAACCTTCAGGTTATGTACCGACAGCAGCTTCATCAATTCAAAGTGAGAGCAAAGCAAAGTACGGGTCTGCCTTGATACTCAGGTTACCGTCGAACGTAATTTGTAGGCTAAACGGCAAGCTGTAGGTTAAGCGGCAAACCTTTTTTTGCCTTGAAAAAAAAAAGTCAATGACACCTTTATTGAAAAAAAATTACAAAAACACTGAGGTTTTGCAAAGATTCGAACCACGGACTTTGAAAACACCTAAGCTCCAAACCACTCGACGACGCCGGAAGACAATGCGTGGACACAAGAATTTGGTACCCAAACAGAGGCTACCAACGAATATTGTCGAGTGATTCGTTTCGCTCGTATTTGACAAATTTCGGCAGTGATAACGGTTGTTTCTTCCGTACCGATCTTGGAGGCGAGGCCAATGATGCTAATACTGCAAGTGATGTAACCAAACCTCCCTTACTTACGCCAAAAAAGCTATCGGGATTTATCGTTCCCCTTATGCAAGCTACGGTAGCCGCGAATGAAATTGAACGTGCCGCTAGATTTGCGACGTTGATAAACTTTGTTCGTTATGCACCGATCTTGCAGACAAGCCCATCATGCTAACACTACAAGTTATGTAGCCAGAGCTCCCGTATGTAACGCACAAAAGCTATTCCAAACCCCCGATATTCCCGATGAAAGCCAAGCTAGCCACGAAGGAATGCGCTCCTTCGAACAGAAATAGCTTGTAATTTGCGTAAAGACACCCGATTACCGCCAGTTAAAAAGAAAATAATTGTTTTGTGCGAAAGTAATGACCCCGAACCAGGAGATGGACATGGAATCCGGATGTCGCCTGCTTTCGATGCTTTCTGCGCTGCGTCGACGCGATTCCTGGCGAGCATAGACATCCTGCTCCCGCGTCAGCCCACGTCGCATGATTTTGCCGACGCCGCCACCGCGGGGCGATGTTGACGCGCGAAAGCGCGGAAAATACGCTCAAGTGGCGGCCTGAACAAACCGTAAATTACGGCGCCCGCAACCCCACGCCGCTGATACCGTTAGCCCTGAAATTGCTTAAATTATGTAATCTATATTGTCGGCATAGTCTTCTTTTTAAAAAAAGCCGCCCATCCACGGGGGGAACTCGTATGCGTCGCTCCGCGTGCAAGCATAAGATCACTCAAGCGAAAGCCAAGCAAAGACGCCCTCGAATTCCGAACGCGCGCTCCGCCGCTATATACGTTTGGGGCCGACGTCCCAGTCCACGTTGGCGGTACTTGTAAAGCGGTGGGCCACTATGTAGCCAAGCGTGGATGTTGCTTTCGCCGCGCGCGCACCCCGGGTATATGCGCAGCGTTTTGCGTCGAAGGAGAGGAAACCGCGGAAGAGAGAGTCCTCATGCGCCGTGCCCAGCGCGTGCTATGCGCAACGTGCCGCGCTATGACCAACACAATCCACCAAGTGCTTTAGTCTATCTCAATCAATTCCATAATCCATGTCTGTTGCCAAGCCACCAATCCAAACATCCGGATCCAATTCCTCGCAACGCCCAGTCTTCTAACATCCAACCGTGAGATGTTTTTGTGGAAGTTTTGCCTTGCGATCCGAACCCACGACGACAGAGACGTGCGATACGGGTGCGAGGTGACTGTAGTTACTTAAATGCCCATTAAAAAATTCCCCCGCAATTTCCCCGAGGGAGGAGAATGTGAAAGTGCATGCCGGTTGTCGGCCCGCTTGCGGCGCTGTCGGCCCCCGCAGCCCACCGCCTCGCCGCCTTCTCTTCCATCTCTTCCATCGGCGTGTAGTACGTGTACACCCAGTTATCAAGCCGCTATAACGCCGCTGATCGCCAACGCACGCCGCTGCCGTAGTTGAATGCGTTAAAGATATAAAGCGTCACTAACGCTGATATTAGCGTCGCGTCCGTGGCTTATCTAGAGCGTCGCGCTGCGGCCCGCAAGGTCCCTCGATCGAACCTGGCGCCGGATGCTGTTCCTTTTTAAATTAGAGGAGCCGCCGGCGGTGTTTTGGGACGCTTAAAAGTGCATTCGCACTTAAAACACGCTCAAGTTCTCTTGTATCTATATTTATTATCTGTATTTACCAATAACTTGGGCATGTATTTCGCAAAGCGTTTGTATCAAGGTGGGTGTCTTTCAGGAACTAGTTTTTACCTTGGACGAACATGAGGACATGAAAGTCGCTGCGCGGCGAGTCCTACCGTCCGACAGTTGCATTAACTGCACTCCGTATCGATGCGCGTTCTACTGGCCGGTGACGGCGCGGCTGTGCACGCCTTGAACTTTCGTTGTTTCGGTGATTTGACTACCATGAATTTATCTACCGGACGAAGAAATACTGCCAAGTAGTGAAGGTAAGTGAGTACTAGTGAACCTTGTTGTGAGCAGAGTTGCTCTCGAACTTCGGTCCGCGTAAGCGGCCAGCCCTAACGTTTATAGTGATTCGAATTGTGCGTTGCGCTAGATTTGTCAGTAGACCTTTGTACCTGGCTGCTGCAGGTATAAACAGAATCAATTATCGTGCACATTTAAGTGCGTGCGCGAATATAGGTGCGTGTATGCGCTACACACACATCGTGTAGTTCTAGCGCGATATTAAACACGTTTGGTTTTTTGTTTCGTTTCTGCAGATGAAGTTTTTTTTGTCATAAAAGTTTGTGGTTAAAAAACGTGCACAATCAATTTAATGATTGCCGTGCGCGTAGCATTAGAATAAAATAATAAATCGAGTGATTTCCGAGCGCAAAGCTTGAGAGAAAAATAGCGCCTGGATGCTTTTTTCGCGTTTTGATTGAGTGTTCAATCTTTTCGAACGCTCAGTTTGGTCGTGAAATGTTGGAATGAACAACGCGTATGCAACCCGAATTTATTTATAACGTCAGAACTACAGACATGTCATAACTAGTACAGTAGTATGAGCAGCACTGGTTGCGCTTCGTACTCTTACTGGAGCATCGCAAACGTAAACTAACCATTCAGAACCTAGTAAAAATATCAAAAGTGGCTGTTAAATTTGTCACTTATAGAATTTCCAGCGTAATAAATTTAGTGTGTACCACACCTTGGTGATGAGAGTAACACAGAATTTGGGATTTCGCAGGTTTAAGGCAGGGTATGATTCTATTGTCTGGCCTGTCGTCTGCTAATAACTTACATGTTGCAGGCTGCTGACTGGTGCAACTTAGACTATGTTTGAATGTGATTGTGCAGTAAAAATTTCTACCACTACTTTGATGCTTCCTGCTGTACAACGTATACTTCAACTAAAAATGTAGGCCTAACAGGACAAGCGGACAGGAAAACAGGACGAGTTGTTCAGTGATGTGCTTTTTGAGGTTTAGTTATGCATAAATACCAACTAGCCCACCTCGCCATTCTGCTGCAGGAAGTATACGTCCATGGCAGTGACGCTGTCCGGGTTTGTGCATGTTTCCTTTTGCCACATTTTGTGGACATGTATTCATCCGTGTATATATTGTCACTTCAATCAACAAAGTGGTTAGGATAGACACAGGAAAATATTTTGCAAGTTGAGATGGGACCTATAGCTGGACTAAATTGTCGCGAGAGTTCCCATTCCTGAAATATAGCTTCTATAAATAGTGGTACGTCACATTAGCAGTCATAGTTATTTTAGGGTAGCCTTAGTAGTGCCAGTGCTAACAATAAATTATATCCACTCCGCTCTCTTCCTCACTCTGAATGTTACACCCATCATGTAGCGTTCTATAGCCTGCTAAGTGGTCCTAATTTAGGTTAGTCCCTTTTAGTGAGCCGGGAGTTTCTGCCCCGTAGGTGAGTACCGGTAAGACGCAGCTGTCATACACGGTCTTTGTCAGGGACAATGGTAGGAGGCCATTCTGCATTATACCAGTCTTAAAAGCTGTATTAACAACCCAGATTTTCCTGTACCCATGCCTAGATTGAAGAACTGGCTTGCAAGGGAGGTGCTACTACAACTGTCGGCACAAGGCGCCTGCTCAAGCTACTGTCGATGGTCAACTTGGCGCAGGAGTTCTCCTGCTTTGGGAAAAAGAGAAGCACGCTTTTTTTCACCCGCGAGTGGCATGCTGCATTGTGTGTAACTAGATATCTTCAAGTTGTTAGAGACATGAAGTTTTTTCACCAGACAATTTATAGGGCCCAGATTGTTATTGTCAGTCACATCCTGCGCAGATATCAGCTTTGTCGACAACCGGCGGCTTCTTAGTTTCTATTGATAGAAGAGATATTAAATTTCTTTCAGCCTTTGGACTATGAACTTTGTAGTCACTTTCCAACCAATCCGGTCTGCATCTATTTTCGCAGTTTTTGGCACCACAACGAAGAACGCAAACTGTTCAAGAATCCCTACCATAACTGATGATGGAGGCATGCACCATTGAATCATTTCCATGCTTCCATGCGTTTTTATTTTGTGTTATTGGTCTTTGAGCGGATCACGTGGTGTGAATCACGTAGTCACGTAAATCTGTCTTGATGTATATAATATTCAATCATTTCCGCTGTTCCTCGTTTTTTCGTTTGCTCCCAAATCATATTGTGTGAAATATTGAAATAGTGTAACTGCTTATTGTTTTCGTAACCAGAATTCAATAAGCAGTTTCTAAAGTTTTTTTTGTTCTATTGTTGTCCTGCCGTTTCATTGTGTGAATCATTTCATTACGTAAGTCTCTACTGCTCTTGTAACCGCCGTACTGTCATTTCTGTATACACACCTTTTCTATAGTTCATGACCATTTCCCTAGATGTTGGTTTGTTTAAAGTAGCTTAACTTTGTATGGCACTCACAATCACCACTCAACACCACTTCTGTGTTTCCAAGGTGCTTTTGTTATTGTTCCCCAAACTTTTCACTAGAAGTGAACTATTTATTTTCATAAATTCTCTTTGTTTTGTAACCACCATTCAATCATTTCTTTCTTTTCACACTTTTCTTGCGTTGTTTTTCACTCATTTCACTTAATTTGAGATATTTCAAGTTGCATAACTAGCTTGTGCTTGTACCCTCGGTTTACATGTTTGTTTGTTTCCTATTTTTTGTCCAAACTTTCTGCCGTGTGTGAGTTATTTATAGTCATGAATATTTACAATGTTTACAATTATACAATGCATACCCCGTGGGCCAGGGCAGATGGGAATCAAAATTAAAGTGGTTGTGTTGCGAAAGCACATTGCTTAATTTGCAAGTCAATATAAACTGTTTTATCTGAAATTTTGTGTTTTATGTGTACTCTGAAAGCTGTCTTACTACCCAGCTGCACTTACAGCTAGGTTGGCAAGCCTAACATTTTAATTAGTTTAAATTTTTTTTTTATTTTTTTTTATTTATTAATACTGTACTGCTAGCCTCAACTCTGGGGGCTGTTGCAGAAGTGAGGGATACATGAATAATGAGCGTGCTCTTTTTAAACAATTCACGAAACCATAAGCAAGGGTCAAGGTTTAAACAACAATATCAGCCAAACAGACTACAAAAATAAACACGTGGCAATTCAAATGATAACAACGAGAAGCGCATGAAAGAGTCAGCAGTAGGGAGTACAGAACACATATCAAGAGCGATTATTTATCAAAACCTTAGACAATTTAGAAGCAAAATTATCAAGCGATGAACTAGTAACAATTTCATTAGGAAGATAATTTTATTCTATTATTACATATGAAAAATAAGAGTATATAAATGGTTCATTGTGGAACCAGTACTCAATAAGATGTTTGTCGTGTTTTGTCCTTGTAGACCTGGAAACAGATGGAGTAATGAATTTCTTACAAGGTATTTTTAGTCCGCCATGGATTAGTTGAAACAACAATTTTAGGCGCAAACGTTTGGCGCGTTGACCTATTGTAGGTAGCTCAGCTCGTCTGAGTAATTCCGTGGGAGAGTCGTAGCGTTTATATTTTTTGTAGATGAAACGAAGGGCCCTCCGCTGGACATTTCCTAGTTTAGCAATAAGGTGTTTTGTGTGAGGGAACCAGCAGATTATACTATATTCCAGGATCCGCCGTAAAGCGATTTGTGGGCAAGTAATTTTGTATCAGGTGAGGCCATACAAATGGACCTTTTATGAGAGGATAGCGAAGCAACGGCTTTGTTGCTTACAAATTCTACTTGTTTATCCCAATTTAGGTCGCCGGTTATAATTATGCCGAGGTATTTACAGTTCGGAACCCTTTCTCATTGTGTTTGCTGATATTCATAAGAAAAGATTTTTGTGCATTAATAGACATTTGCCATTCTTGGCACCAGCATGCTATTTTGGAGAGGGCCTGGTTAAGTGCAATGTGATCTGATGCAATCTGATCTGATGCAATTACTTTATAACTAATACAGACATCCGCGAACATGGGGACTGTAACATCAATATCGTAGGCAATATCATCGATCTACAGAAGAAAGAAAATAGGCGCAAGAACCGAACCTTGGGGCGCTCCTGAGGTTACTTCTAAGATGTTTGATGATTGCTTGGCACAATAAACACACTGTTGTCGATCAGAGAGGTGAAGCAAGCCATTTAAAAACCAGTCCGTCCCCCAAGGAGTTGTGTATTAGATAAAGTAGCTTAAGATGCAATACGCGATCGAACGCTTTCGATAGGTAGAGAAATATTGTTTTTCTTCGGTTATCTAGAGTCAAAGCTAGATCGTGTAATGTTTCTTTGAGTTGAGTTACCGTGGATAAGCCTTTTCGAAAGCCATGTTGATTTGGATTGAGTAGTCCATGTCCTTCAAAGTAGGCAATTATGTGCTTGAGGACTATGTGCTCTAAGATTTTTCCTGATGCACAAGTTAAAAAAATGGGTTGGTAGTTTGAGGGATCAGAGCTTTTACCAGACTTAGGTACCGGTGCAACTTTAGCTATTTTCCAATACTTAGGGAGCATCCCAAATCTAGTGACCTTTTGTATATTAAGAGCAAATACTTTGTAACCCACTCCGCGTAACTTACCAAACAAGCATTCAGGTATATTGACGGGGCCACATTATTTCTTAGGATTGAGGTTAAGTATTCAGTTAAGGTAATATCATCTATTTGGCGATTTGTAGCTTGAGCTGGCCGGCTTATTTGTGGGCGGTTTCCGTCGTCTACGGTAAATATTGACTGGAAGAATTTATTAAACATGTTAGCTTTATCTAAGGCTTCACTTGGGTGGTATGCTATTCTGATTATTTTTCTTAGCATTGAGGTAACGCTAGAACTTGTGGGCGCAGGACGTTATAAAGTTTTTTAATGTTAAATTAGTATATTTGCGCTTCGCTTCTTTGATGACAGCTTTTAATTTTATGGAAATTTCTTTTATTTTTGGCACATGGAAGGGCAAACACTATTATTTTTTAACTTGCGCAACCGACAGATTTTACGCTTTAAATGGATGATGTCTCGTGTAATCAAAGGGTTAATTTTTCTGAGTCGTTTTACTTGTTTTGGGAAGATACGTCGATAAGCAGCGTTCAACAGTACTTTTAAAGAATTTTCACAGTGCATCCGGTGATACGGAACGTTTGCAAAAGCAGCTGGAGAAACAAGAAACAATCAGAGAAACAGTTTTGAACTGTTTCTCTGATAGTTTATTTGAAGAAGGCCTGTACAGTCGTGCTGTGTGGTACAATTCGATGACGCTACTGTGGTTGCCTTAGTGTCCAGGGCGCTTGTGCTGATTAGCACTGATTTTTGCTGTTACTTAATGCCACTTGGTTTTGATGCGGCATTTCATGTTTAGAGATGTGCTTCGTGTTCTTTTGCAAGAGTGTGTGGTCAGCTTGACACTTCATATATGAGACTTCATGCAGTATGCAGCACTTCAAAAATAGAAACACATTAATCTAGAAACCATGTGCCAAGTAACAGCAAACCGTGGTGAATAGCTAGCAAGACATGTATTTGAAGTATAAATGCCCACAAGACGTAGGCAACCTTAGAAAAGGGGCTGGCGAAACTCCAAAATGTTGTATACGGAATGTAAATTACAAGCATACAGGTTCATCTCAACAATGTCATACTAACGTACACTAGTCATGAATATAACAAACTATTGCTTGTGCCAAAGACAAAAAAAACAATGTAGAACAGACATTTATATACGTCTTGCATGCGTACGACTACGATATTCATTAGATGTACCACTAAGGTAACGTCCCGTGAACAGCATATAAATGTACCTATGAGAGGTCTATTGTACGTCTTCTTTTGTGTGATTTGGGTAGCTTTTTTGCAAATGTAGCAACGTTGAATATATTTAATTTCGACCCCAACGGTACGTCTCCTGGACATCTGCAATGTCGATTGCTGACGTCTCCAGGATATCTGCACGACGTAACGTGGTTTGCTGGGTTAGGTTGATATTACTCCTCGAAATGAATTTTGAGGGGGTATATCCCCGCGACACATTCGAGGCTGGACCTGCCATTGCAGGTGGTAATGGAATGAGTAAACATTTGCACGAAGTGTGCGTGGTGGAATACCACGCTTTAGCTTGGCCACTTACAGTGAAATACAGAAAAAACGCGCATAAGTACCTATTTTCTGAAATTATAGGAACACGCAGCAACCTCAAGAAAATTACACTGCGCACGTTTCGCGAAGTTTGATGCCACGGAGACAAAATACTGCACTACATGGTTTAATGCGTACTATTCTCTACTCCGGCTGCCCCCCCTCCCTCCAACCAGCCAGGACCGGGTTATGCCCTGCATTTCCACAACAGTGCAGATTTTTTCAGTCTGCCCCTAATCTCTATAACAGCGTAAATAGAGATAATTGGTTCAAATAACCTTTTCCAGCACCAAAAAATTTGAAAAATGAAAAAAAATGCAGAGGAAACGGAACTAAGAAATAAAATAAATCTAAAAAATACTATACATGCTGAACCGTGTAACGCGCTGTTTTTGCACAATAAATGTAGCTTCAGCAGTACTTCGACATTTAATTCGTTATAATAGACTAAATGGGTGTATTTCGTCAAACAGAATTTTGGCTAACCTAGAAATAGAAAAATATAAAAATACTGCAAATGTTAAACCACCTACCGCCCTGCATGGCCACAAAAATGCAGACTGGGCGGACGTAGCACCTGTGGTCTTTATAATAGCGTAAAAAGAGATAATTGGTTGGACATAATTTAGAAAATCCACAATTTTCCCTTTAATGAGCTCGTGCTCTAACTAAGCGACATAAGAATGCTACGCGTAATTTTTGAATTTTTGCAGATATTCTTGCATACGACTCTCTTTATTTGTGCCAAAGACAGTAGGGGGTGACAAACAGCATTGATCTTTTCAAATTATCAGAATACAGCCTAGTAAATAGTATTGCTTATTTATTTTGCTTGTATAGTATAGCGAGCTAAATGTTTTCAAAAATCATTTGGAACATGACGCGTTCTGTTTTGATACATACATCGGCCAACGCACTTCGTATTGGCAGGTCACTCAGGTCCCTTAGCTTTAGCATGGCGCAGATGTTTTAGTGTTTGTATACAAATTTGTCAAATGGGTTTCCATTGCGATGAAAAACGTTGTAAAAACTTTTTTCCCCACGTTTATTCTGACAGAATGAGGAAACAAGAATATTCTTGTTTTTCAACTACAAAAAATAGTTTAGAATTGTGATACTTTATTTCTATTTTGGCCGCAAGATGTTTTTTCTACTTATGAAAACAAACCCGTTTCACCGTATTTTTAAATCTCTAGAACGTTTCGCACCCAGCACAAGGTGAAAGTCAAGTAATTGCAAAGCTAATTAAAACATGTCCTGTTGGCGTGAACCACAGGCTATTTTGTGGCTGCACAGGCACTTCGTCGCGGGCGTGTTTCTGTAAAAAGCCTTTGGGGAGCTTTCTAGTGAAGTCTGCAGCGATACCTGGAGAGCCATTCCACAAAGTGCGAATTACGGCATACATAAACCGAATGTTTCTTGTTGCGATACTGGTGGTTTAGTATTCTGCGAACAAAATGAGACCATACAAAACCAACGAGCGAAACGCATATTTGTGAAGAGCAAGAACGAGGACTTAGTGCCCAACGGCAAAGTATGGGTTAACATTATAAATAATCCGGAAGTAATGGAAGTGTTGTTGTTTATAATTTATTTCGAAGTTTGCACTGACGTCGCTAACCGAGCGGCCCAACGGTATGATAACCAGCAGCAGCAGCGCTATAGGACAGAAGGTATACATAAAGGTGTTTGCGGGAAACACATTACCAAAAAAGATTTTGTGTTGAGAGCAACCAAGGCCAGCGTGGAAGAGCGGGCGGATGATGTCTCCAGTATTCTAATCAGATACAGCTGTATTTTTTGTTTTGAAATAAGGGAATGTATTTGAGAGCCTTCGCCAGAGCTTCACGCCTTACGATTTTATCGTTTGTGTCACCTCGAATGCCACAAACTCTACAGGAAAAAATGACGCCAAAAAAATGCGTCGCTCTGTAGGGTACCGTTTGTAATAACCATCATGCGCCGGTTCTAAAATCTAGCGGCACTTTGGAGCAGAACCAAGCATCATGTCGTATGTCCGGGCCAATGTAATCCTCAGAAAAACTCCCGCATCCCCTCGCGGGAAACCCTGTGTAGATGCGACGCATAGGGGGTTCACGTTGCAGCGTTGGACAGCGGAGGAACGGCGCTGGAGCGATGGAGCGGAGCGGCGGAGGCACCGCGTTTTATAGCGCGCATAACAGTGAAGGAACGCGCTGGCGCCAGTGCGTCTGCCGCGGCTATGACGCAACAGAATCCAACACAATCCACTTTAATCCAATCCAATCCAAGTCAAGCCAAGCCAAGCCAAGCCAAGCTAAGCCAATCTAATCGAATCCAATCCAATGCCCCTCGCGAGAAAGTGTTCGCTATCGGAGAGGAGAGCGCAGCTGGCGCTCCGAGAAGAATGGGGGAGGGGTGGACGCCGACAACGCCGGATGGATGCAGGGACAAGGCGAGTGAATGAGATGCGTTCGCATCTAAAACTATGGACGAACCTCACTAGATAGACTAGTCTCAGTAAAGATACTAGCTTCACTAGAGACGCTAGCGTCACAAGGGCGACAAACCTCGCTAGAGAGACTGGCCTCATCTGGGTTTCTAACAGGCCCTCTTTAGTAGTAGAATAACTTCTGCAGGTAGAGTTAAACGAGTATATCTTGGCTTCAGTAATAATTATGCAGTTGATGAGAAAATGCATTTTGTTTCACACTAAACCCACTGCTTCTCCTCTGCACCTCGTGAAGCAACTGTCAGGATAGCGTTGGATCGCCTACACCTAGACAAATATTGGCTCCAATCTACGCTGTGAGGTAGTTGGAAAGCAAAGCTTTAAACGACACCCACAACAATTGGCATGCGACGTCATTTGAATTCACACACGTGGCTCTACAAAGAGCAAAACCACAAATTCGGACCGCCGTTACCCGGAATTCGTAGGGGTCGCATCCCGAAAGCAGCAGCGTCGGCAACGGCCGGGCTACAGCGGTGGATGCCGTCGTTCTAGCCCAGCCGTGAGTCAGCAGAAAGAAACCGGAGGACAGCTCTTCCGTATGGTGAGAGAGGGCAACCTAGCCATCGTGATGTCCTACCTCCGGCCTACAGCACCACGCGACACAAGCGCAGACACCGAAACAATTCGACGTGTGAGCTTAGTTATTCTCATTTATACCGATTTAAACTAGTTAGTTTAACAAGTGTGGTTTTTGCGAGAAAGCTGAGGGAACTCTTATAATCGCTATGAATCAGAATCAGTTGCTCATTTGGCCTGTTGCAATCAGAGCTAAAACCCAGTCAGAAGAAAAGAGTGCTAGACCTTTTTTTTTTTGCCCTTGTGAACCTGGAATGGCAGCTCGACAAAGCCTAAACTAGGCATTGTCGAGCTCCGGGCGGCTGTCGGTTGCATACCCAAAGCGCAAGCACGTGAGCCTAGTGCCGCAGGGATGGTGTAGTGGAAGAACCACGCAAGGCAGACCGAGGCCATTGCTGCATGAAATGGGGCAGAAAGCTGTAATTGCGCGGGGGCGTCCCATATGATGATAGTGATGTTAAATAAAGAGTGAAAACGTTACTGCTAGCCGCCGCGGTGGCTCAGTGGCAAAGGCGTTGCGCTGCTGAGCACGAGGTCGCGGGTTCGATTCCCGACCGCGGTGGCCGCTTTTCTGATGGAGGCGACAAGCAAAAACGCCCGTGTGTACAAGATTTCTGCGCACGTTAAAGATCCTCAGGTGGTCAAAATTAATCCGGAGCACTCCACTACGGCGCGCCTCATCGCCTGCGTTGCGTAGGCGCGTTAAACCCCTCAATCAATCAATCCAATGAAAACGTTAATGAATACTCAACACGTTAGCCCAACAAATGGCGTTGCTTGCTGCGTCAGACGGGGCGGACACATTGAAATGAAAAAAAAATGTGGAAAGTACGTGAAAAAATGAATAATAGAGAGAATGAAAGAAATGAGGGATATTTTAAAAAAATGGCAGTAGTAGGAAAACAGATATCAAGATCTCAAAGTTGAAGAAGGTCGACCAATCTAAAGCACTTGTCTCTTGCGCGATGTCAGCGTGACTGCCACAGTTCACACGAGTGATTCAGTTCTGAAAAGTTTTTTTTTTCGTAGCAATCTTACAAGAGTTCTTTTCGCTGTTTTGTGTTGGGTTGCATGCTGCCTGCACAAGAGATGACAAATTTTCTCTTTCATAGAGTATGGGCAGTCTGCACTCTGCAGGCCACCCAGCATCTGCATAAGCGTTTCTGATGAGGGTGTTCAATCGGTGGAGTGATTTTTTTTTGTTTATTTTCTGATCTTATGATGTTGAATGAAGCTAGACCCTCAAGCACACGGGTGGACAAAAGGCTGCAAGTTGGTACACATAAAAACTGAGTGGAAGAAAAATGAGAAGCGAGCAAATGGCCTGCCAAAGCCTGGAAAACGTCTATGTTATTAGCGATGGTCTTGAGCCTCACCGCCTTTGACACTTCTGAAACGTCTACCACGGGTGGTACACACTTGTTCATCTCTTTTTAAGTGTGATAGTAGGACCGCATGCGCATGCTAAACTTTTTTGCACAACTTCGGCGTCATGAGGGCATGCGATGCAGTGAAGCTAGAAAGTTTGAATATCGTGCGGCAGAGCCAACGTTTACTGCTCAATTATTCCCAAATGTTTATTTTTAACACTCGAAAACACTGAGCACTTTAAATGATAAAAGTGCGCTGCAAATCGAATGGAAAACAATATTCGCCAAGTGTTCGACATTTCAAAAATTTTCACGCGTCTATTTTATTTTTGTGTGTTCTGCGCGCAGAAGAACAATAACTGTAACACACAGCTAAAGACTTCAGTCAGATTTAAAAAAAAGTGCAGAAGGAGGTTTGTCCAGAGTAGGTATCACCTACCCAGCACGGGGACAGAAATGTTCTTCGAAGGTCCACAAACCTACTGCCGTTTTTTTTATCCGGCCGCCAATGAATTTCATGGCGAGTTTGAAGCGTTCATTGGCAGTATTTGTTGAGAGCTGCGTGGCATAAACTGTGGTCACGCAGCTTGTGAAATGAACCTTAGTATATGCTTTCAAGGGAGCCAGAGTCTTAGCGCAAGTGGCCGGGTAGGTAAAATTGACACGCGTTATGAGAGTTCGCCAGGATTGCCACTGCAAAGCCGCTTTGTTATATTTTCAATGAAGATAATCTAATGGTTTATGTGTAGCGTTTCTAAGTAAGTTTAATCTTGTTTTGCAATGGAGGCAGTAGGGCGGGGCACGGAGAGAGAAAGTGAAATTCTAGCAGACACTTTGAAAACAGCGACCGCGTAGACATGACATATTAGTGTAGACGGACAAAGAGTCGCCGCCAATATATCCACTTCTTCCGAGTTTGTCGTTGTATCTTGAAGCCTTCCTTGTACATGAAACGATAAGCATTCCCAAGATAATGCCTTTTGAACCCTTGCATCACTGAAATTTTTATTTTTAGCAAAAAGCGTTTTATGTGCGTTTTCTTTATTATTGGGTAATATAAACCTACAGACGAAAAAGTGAGCTTGGGGTTCAAGTAATTAGTAATTCAGAGGCATGACATCCACATTTGTCATTAGGAAAACAAAAATTTAAACACAACTAACATTTTTTTCTTCTTTTTTTTTAAATTTTGAGAACCAGTGAACCCACATACAAAAATAAGGCTGGTAGATTAAGTTTTTTTCATTTACAGCCATGTAATCAAACTAGGACTTGGGTCCCTAAGGTCACCACGATGTCAGTTTGAGCATCCCTGCAATGCCTTTCTCTCCCTAGCGGTCAGCTGTAGAAAACAAGGAACAATGGTAAAATATGTACAAAAATGTACCCTTACAGAACTATTTCGGAGAAAACTACCTGTTTTGGTTTTGGTCTCGAATCGCTTGGAAAATTTTGGTTAATGTCCTAACTATAGCACACCAGCACCAAAAAGTCAGTGATATATCCACGCTTGGATTTCGCGCGTGCAACAATAGTGCCCCTCCTCATTGGAGCACTCCGTTAACCCTTCTCCGCCTTACTACCATGGAAAATTTGTAAGACGGTACGTGGAAAATACCCGCGATTTCTCTTAAGAGAACGTGCAATCGGCCATGTAATGGAAGTTGCTAGAAACCCCTGACCTATTATGGTCACAATAAATTCAGGTGCAGCAGAAAACAACTAACGCGAGACACTTGTATTCTACGGGCCACAATATCACTGGTATGGAGTGCTGCTGTCTGGTACGGAAGAAACCATCGCACCGGATATATCAGAGGCTACACTTGATAGATGCAACCTGGTTAGGAAGGCTCTATTGGACAAAAAATAGCACTCTTTCATCGGAAAAGGATGTGGCCCTCCTGGTGAAGTAATGGCTCCAACCTTGACATAACTACCCAACCCAACTATTAGAACTTAATCTGCAGCAGCTTCAGAGCAAACGAACACGCCGCGGTCAGGGTAGCAATAGCGGAGGAAGTGCTAGAAATCTTGCGAAAAGAGCTAGAAAGACGCCCAGCTGTACTATTTCAAGAGCACAAGGACTATAGGTAGGATAGCAAAGCGCTACGTTAGCTTAGTACAACACAAAGGTTTAAGGAGTTAGATAGCAGGCATAATAATTGTTTCCAAGGACCTCAGTAAAAGGAAGAGCACAGGGTGGGATTTTTTATCCCCATTTAAAAAGCGAGGAACGAAGAGGAATTCTTCAGTAGTAACGTAAGGGTGGCCGTTTTTGTGATCACGTGAGACATGCGATACAGACTAAAGATAGTAAAAGCCTCTGCGCCAACCAGTAGCTGCAATGATGATGCCGTAGACGTTTCTACGAGGACGACAAATGAAGTATAAATGAGGGCACAAAGCAATATTATATTGGGAAGGGAGACTGGCGATAACTAGATAAGCAAAGAACAGAAGGAAGATCGGTAGGAAACTGTGCCAAACAAAAAAATAAAAAAAGAGATGTAAAAGGGCTGACTGTACTGCAAAAAAGTGAAATCGACTTTATTTGAGGGGCCAATCAACGTATTTTGCACGACGGGAAGATTAGAAGGAAGATCGGGAGCAGTGATTCAAGAGTGGTTCAGGGCAAAGTAAGGTTGAATCAAGAATTGACGGAAGAAAAATTGTTGAACTCAATACACCTAAGTTGCAGTCATTCAGAGCCAGGATGCAAGAATTTAAATTAACCCATCAAAACAAATATCTATTTTTGAAGGGGAAGAACGAGGGTAGCGTAGACAGGTTATATGACAATGTAACAACGGTAATCATAGAGTCATCAGCTACTCTTGGAGAAGCAGCATATAGGATATAAACTCTCAAAGTAATTCAGCAAACGAATGAACACATTGCTAAACGTAAGAAAATAAAAATATCGAGTAGGGCTGATGAAATTGAATATGCAGAACTGTAAATATAAAAACAGAAATAAAGCAAACAAAATTTATAGGCCAGCATGGCAGGGATCAAGATAACACTGAAAATAGGAGGAAGCGTGAAAGACAATAACAGTAATCTGGGTAGCGACACAGAAAGATTGTACGCTCACAGGGAAGGGCGCTCTAAGACTAACCGCAACATGGCGAAGATAATCAAACTAGCCGAATTTATCTACACAAAGCTGTGGTTGAGGAACGCTAACCAATAGTACAGTACTAGAGAGAGAGAGACAACCTTTAATAGAAAAGGATGACCACTGGTCACGATGGGGGAAAGGAATGGGGAGGGAGGGTAAGAGAAAATAAACAAATTAATGCTGGTCGTTCTCAGTAGACTCAATAACTGGGCCAGTTCTTGGAACCTGCAATTCATGGGCCAGTTCATGGTGATCGCAATAGGGTTTGTGCACATACACCAGTTCGTTCGGGGGAGGACCCGCTCAAACAACCCGTGCCAGACCGCTTTTAATGAATAAACCGCTATTTCATATAATAGTTGTGCATCAGTTTGTTGTGGATCGGGATGGGGTTGGGGAGATTTAAATGTACGGTGCGTGGCGAAAGCTGGGCACCAAAACTAGGTGTGTGAGGTCTGATGGAGTGGTGGTACGGCAGTAAGGACATCGAGGGGGCAGGTGAGGGGTATACCACTTGCGAAGTGTTTCAGGTGTGTACGCTGAATTTGCAATATATTTGTTAATAAAAATTTCGCCTGAGCGGGGAATAGGAGGTAGGCGGCTGAGGTAGCCAGCTGGAGTTAGGGCTTTTAGACGTGTGCGTCGGTCCTTCTTGTGCTGGTGAATACGCATCGCTGGGGAGGGAGAGGGGGACCGCGACGGCCTTACCCCAGGCACCAGTGGAGGATAAGAGGGGGAACTCTCCTGAGCGGCCACATGAGCCGCCTGGTTGCCTGAAGAAAATGGTTCGTGGCCAGGTACCCAGTCGACGCGGATGTTGGTGTTGTTCCGTTTGAGGAGTTGAATTTGAAACAGAATTTCGTGGACGACAGGGTGGGTCGAATCATACGATCGCAAAGCTGTGAGGGCCTCGTACGAATCTGTGAGTATGCGTATGGAGGGCGGTAGAGGTGGGTCACAGTCAAAGGCGATAGCTGACACTGCGTTGTTAATAGCGTACAGCTCCGCATCGAGGCTGGAAAGTTCTTTGCCAAGTATGGTAGTGTACCCTGAGAGAACCGGTGCCTCAGGGCATGTCCAAGCAAGGCCCGCGCCGTGACTGGTTTACGCTTGCGTCCGTGAAAATGTCCAGTTCGTTCTGAAGGCGATCCCTTTGGAGGCGTCGGATTCGCCGCTGTCGCAATAGAGTATTAGTACGCTCTATAGGTTTGCTATGCGTAGAAGTATCAATTCTGGTCGCTGCCAGGGTGCTATGGGGACTGGGTAATCGGAAAACTGGTGGTCTTCTGGCGTCCCACGCTGCTAAGGCGTGTCCCTGGTGTGTAAGGGGTCTTTTGAAGTCCGCCTGGGCTTTGGCCTCCTGAATGATGGCTTCAATAGGAGGAAGAGGTACAGCTTGCTCCAGTTTACCAATGGGTGTATGCTTTGGTAAGCCAGTGACTGTCCTGAGGGTCGCCCGATGTAGCACCTGAATGGTTTTGGTGTTGGTCTTGTTGAGGTCGTAAGCCGTTGCACCGTACGTGAGGGTGCTCACAGTGACAGCCCTGGCCATATTCAAGATGGCTTTCTGCGATGCTCCACCATATTTATTCGACAATCGACGAATGGAGTGCAGTATGGCATTCCATTTCTGTGTTATTCTTTTGAGCCAAATGCTAGGAATGTTTTTGTTACAATTGGAAGGCCTAGGAGTGTAATGGGCTCAGTTGAAGCAGATACATCGCAGTTGACTAGGTTGACTACAATTTCTTGGGGCGGGTCAGGTGGCTTACAACCGTATACTGCCAAAAATTCGGTTTTTTCAGGTGCGAGTTCTAGACCTAGCTGAGCCAGAGTGAGCTCAAGGCTATTAGCCGCGGCCTGTAGCTCAACAACCTGGCCCTCTAAAGAATCAAAGTCGGCCGCTTCAGTCCAGACCGTGATATCATCGGCGTATATGGTGAAGCGGGCGCCTGAGTCAATTTCAAGTTGTCGAGCTACTCTGGTCATGGCCAGGTTGAAAAGTAGAGGGCCTAAAATCGACCCTTGGGGAACACCGCGGTCGAGGTAGTAAGTCGTAGGTTCCCATCCAGGGTGCGAACCGTGAAGGCGTACAGGCCGGCTTTGGAGAAATGCTCTAATCCAATTTTGCGTGCGGGCACTGGGGTAGGCACGAGCAAGTTCCTCTAGAATGACCGGGTGGCTAACGTTGTCGAACGCCTTTCGCAGATCAACCGCCATGATTAGGTCAGGAGTGCCGCGATGGTAGTGGGGCGGTTAATTACCCTACGCAGAAGCCAGAGGCTATCATGCGTGCCAACATTGGGCCGGAAACCTATTTGGGCTGGGGGAAAATACGGTTGGACATATTCCAAATAATGTGTGAGCCGATTGTTGATAAGGCGCTCAATCAATTTGCAAATAACGGGCGTGAGGGATATCGGCCTAAGGTTCTTGATTTCACTGGAATGCTTGTTGGGTTTGGGGATAGGAAAAATAAGTGTTAGTTTAAGGTGTTCTGGCACTTTCCGTGCTCCCAGAGGTCATTGATCTGACATAAAAGGTGTTCCAAGGCCTCAGACGGAGGTTTCGGAGGTGCTGCCACGTGACACCGTCATGACCGGGCGCATAATGAAGCCGGCCCTGGCGGATTGCGATGCGTAACTCGGCCATTGTAAAAGGTAGCTCCAAGTCAGGGTCAGGCTGAGGAATATCAATAATTGGAAGTGGAGCGGGGGGAGAGGTGGAAGCATGGGGAAAGAAGGTACTTATAAGTCGCCGCTCCACTGTTGACGGGTCTGCGCTGAGGGTTAGGGTAGCAAAAAGAGGGGTTCGTTTGGCAGTCTTCTGAGTGAGGCTGCGGTGCAGACGCCAAAGCGCCGGTAAGCCTCTCGCGTGACTGAGGGTGTCCCATAGAGTTGTCCAGTAGTATTGCTTTAGCTCCTCTTGATAAGCGGTAATAAGTTGATACTGTTTCCGAATCTTTTGGAGATCTTTCTGGCATTTTCCATTAGATCTGTAGGTGCGAGTGAGCTTATGTACTTTTTTTCAAAGGTTAGCCATGTGGTTGTCCATGTGCGGTGTTTCCATAGCACATTCGATGTCCTCCTGTGCCCGTGTAGTTGTTGTCGTGATTAAGGAGCAGAAGTCGCGTAATGAGGCTGGGGAAGATGCACTCATCATAGCCTCCCGAAAGACATCCCAATCAATTCGCTTCATGGTCTTCCGTCGGCGGATCTTCTTCCCTCGGAGATGGATAAGTATTGGGAGATGATAACTGCTCCAAGTTGTAGAGAACGGTAACCATTTGCGAGTGAGGCCAGGAGTAGCTCAGGTTATGTCAGGGGTCGTATCTGGCTGCGAAGAATGAAGGCCAACTCGAGAGGTCATGCCTGGTTCATTAACTAAAATGAGATTTGAGGCCTCGGCGGCGTCTTCTAGCGCTTGTTCACGAGAGTGAGTGTAGGCATAGCCCCACGTGGTACTCTGTGCATTGATGTCACCAACGAGGAGGTGGGGGTACCGGCAAATTGGGCCATGAGAGCAGGAAGCCAGGCGAAAGAGACGTTAGTTTTTGTTGAATTGACAGGTTTGTAATAGGCAGTGGCCACGATAACAGCCTTACCGCTAGGTAAGCGGGTGTGCCCCGGACGACTTCATGGTTGTTGGAGTTAAATTCGCCAGAAAAAAATTGCAGGGTGCCTACGGAGGAACGCACCAGAACTGCAGCGTAACCGGGGAGAACAGAAGTGGTAAGAGAACCACGGCGGATGTGATGAGGTATAAGGGGTTAGAAAACGTAACATACCCAGCTACGTGAGGGGTACAGCGCGTTTCTTGGAGGAGAACATAGAGTGGTTGAATTTGTTTTATTTTCTGTTTGAGGATAGTTTCTTGTTGACAGAAGCTTCTGCACTGTAGGGCAGTCGCGGGTGTAGCTATTGTGGCTGTTTGGTGGGTCGCGATGGGACTTTGCGAGGGGGATCTTGGGGGGGGGGGGGGGGGCTCTTGCTTGGGTAGTCTCTGAATAACAGATTCAATTGGGGTTCTGATCTGGCTGAGTTGGTTGTCGAAATTTTATTGGTATTTTTTTTTCGATCTGCCTGGCACGCGAGACGCTCATAATGAATGTCCGTGCGGACAGCCTGGAGGGCAAGTTGAAGAGGGGAGTCGTGGGATGACTTGGAGGTTGGTGTGCGCTTGGTGCTAGGGCTACGGCTGGGTCAGTTTTGGGAGGTCAGACGGAGCTTGGAGTTAGACTTCGCGGGAGGCTTTGTTCTGTCAAGGACGCGGCTTCTGAGCTCTTGGTTCTCTGTGCGGAGTTGGCGATTTTCAGTTCGCAGCTGTTGAATGTCGGAACGCAATGCAGCCAGTTGCGAAAGTATGGAGGCCAAAGTTGCATACTAAGCGTGCGACGTTAGCTGGGGTTGTCCCACTAGTAACTAAACATAGAGTAGCAACGCATCTTAAGGGAATGAAATGATGAAAAGAGGCAGATGACGTCAGCATAACCATAAATCCTTTATCGGGCGGAGGAGATATTGTACTGGAAACATTTTCGAAACTCTAAAAGTTGCCATAGTCAGGAAAAACGAAAACATAATTTTGATTTACAAGAATAAGGACACCAAAAACCTTAATTACCCAACCGTCAGCCTACTCTCAGATGCATGCAAGGTGTTCCACAAAGTAAATGCTAAACATATAGGTGTCAGCCTAGATTCCCAATAACCCAGAGAGAAGGATTGCCTTAGGAGAGGATACTCTACGATGCATCACATTCGCGTGGTCGATCACGAAGTAAAAAAAATTGTACAGTGCATTAAACTTAAGGTTTACATATGTACACCATGAAAATGTGTTAGATTAAATAATATTGCAATAATGTTGAAAGCGTTAAGACACCAAGAAATAGAAGACAGACACCAACCTCCTAGATGGCATATATGAGGGATGGAAGAGCAGGGGCCGAATTCTCTAAAAAACGGGCGTCGTTTTGAAACGACGGGGTAGCGCCATGCAAATGCATGTGTTCTGGGGTTGGGGCCGTCGCTTTGGGGCTACCGGCAGGGGTAATGACCGCAGAAAAGCGCTGTGGCAAGGGCGCGAAGCGACAAGTGAAGCGACGGGGGGCAGTTGGTGTCGCTTCGAGCCCTTGCCACAGCGCTTTTCTGCGGTCATTACCCCTGCCGGTAGCCCCAAAGCGACGGCCCCAACCCCAGAACACATGCATTTGCATGGCGCTACCCCGTCGTTTCAAAACGACGCCTCGTCGTTTTAGAGAATTCGGCCCCAGGATACTCCTTCACAAGCAAAGTGAAAATTTCCTGTTCCGAAAGGGAGTCCGACTGAGAGATACCATCTCACCAAAGTATTCACAGCATGTATGTATGGTGTATTTTGGGAGCTTGACTAAAGGGACGACATAGGTTTGCTCAGTAAAAGTGCCGAACAACTACAGAAAATGAATAAAGAACTACAATTAGAAGGCTACGTTGTGGGCAAAAATAAATGTGAGTATATGCGAAGCAATGGTAAGCATGCTAAATGGGCTCTCTCCAGCATACCTAACAAAATACTGGGCAAGTCAAAAAGAACTGCCCTGGCCAGATGATCAGTGCTGATCCAAGGCGATCCGGCGACGAATAAGAATTGGCTGGTGTGCTTTCACCAAGAACTCACAAATAATGCAAGTTAAACTCTCACCATACCTAAAACGACTGCTATAATACTAACGTGGGCATCCTCTGATGATATATGGAGCAGAAACATGGCGTCTTACCTAACAACTGGAAATCAAAATAAGGTCGGCCTGGCAGCGCATGGAGCGCACAATAAAAAAACAGCCCTTAGGTACCGAAAACGTGCTTCGCAAATCAGGGAAAAGACTTGAGTAGTTGAAATTTTTATATTTCACAGTATCTTTATAGAAATTAACATAAAGGGATGGGCTTCAAACGGGCCTGCCGTGAGGTGAACCGACAGTAGGTATACTACAAGCGTAACAGAATGCATATTGAGAAAGATGACTAGATGGGGAGGAAGGCCATGAACTCGATGGAGCACAAAATAAGAACTTTAGGATTAAGGGGATGGACTCGGGCAGCACAGGATATGAGCGAGTGGAGTCAATAGGAGAGGCGATCGTCCTGCATTGGGCTTTTGATGTTGATGACCCTGCCAGCAGAAATTATTACAGGTCACAGTAGACAAGAACACCTAACATTCAAAACATTCTTAAGGCAGTACTTATAAGAAGTGACCCCACATTGCTACGCAACAAGTAACAGATTTTGAGGCGAAGTACGTGGTATACGACAATAGAGAGCACTCAAATGAGACGTGATCAGAGTACACTGCAAGCATGAGGACATAAGTTGCTCTTCTCACCTAATATTTCCCCGGTGGGCCCAAGCACCTTCCACCGAAAGAGGCACTGCTCAAGGTTGCGAAGTTTTTACTGAAACCATTTGGTTGGTTAGGTTACATGTCCTCGCTTGGGTTCGATTGTTAGAATTGCATATAATGCTGATCAGAAAAACATGCACGTTAGTCATTCTGCTTATTTCTTTAGGGCAATATTAGTTTAGGCATGACAAAGCAACCCAGCAACATACGTGTCATGTGCGCGTACAGTTTAAAAAAAAATCAGCAGGCTAATTTGTGTCCGTTTTTGGGCATGTTCCTTGAATTTAGAAAACACGTGAGGCATAAGGTTCAATTATGCATATTTATGCATAATAAGGCATGCTGGAAATAACTATTTATACGGGTTTGAGAGAGTTGTATGCAATAAATGCCGGACGTAGCGACCAATACGTTTGCTTCAACATGGTGTGTCTTGAAATACTCAACTACACAAAAACAACTATCATGATTTTATTTTTTGGAGGCAAATACAGCATAGTGATCTCCTCAGCTTCTAAAAACACATATTGTATTTTCTTCTAAGAAATAAAAAAAAAACCACCGACCAGAGAAATTCGCTATGCACACTTCGATTTTTTATTGGTTCTGATACCTGGATTTTAATTCATGATTCCTGGAAAGATTCTGATTCCTGGAACAGTTTCCCTTCGCGTAAAACTTTTTCTCTGCGCTCCGCACAATAGGCGAAAATACAATAGAGACGCTGTTTCTTCTTGACATAGCTTCAGGTAAACAGTCGCCTGTGACTTCGGCTTTTATAAAAAGAACCAATGAAAATAACTCTTCTATAAAACAAAGCGACAAGGAACAATGGTTGGATGTTCTCTCTTTGTATTATCTGTGCAAACCAGTGAAAATGTGCAGGCAGAAACATACATGGTGACATCTTAGAGGAATGCCGGATTGTTTGTGAGCACTATTGTTGCAAAACTGGTGGTTTTCCAACTTTATCGACTGCTCGTATGGACCAATACAACTGCGGTTCCAGTTTTCCGATGTACGTATTAGATAATAAATTCCCGTAATGAGGCACTATGGTTTAGAGGAAAATCCGTGCAATTTCTTAGAGCGTTCGGCCTCCACTTCATCATATCTAGGAATTTTTGGGGACCAGTTACGCTCTAAATTGCGCTAGCTATAAAGGAAAAAAATCGTACATTCAATGCCTTCCTCGCTAAAATAAAACTCTAATTATTGAGAAATGCAGCTGTCTTCTTCCACGAAGCAAGCATGCCAATGCGATATACTATCAGCTTATCTGTAGCAAAAGTTTTATTATTTTTGTGAGGCTTTGGGCTGTATTGTATACAAAACCAGTTCATCTAGCGGTATCACCGTTTAGTAGACACAGCTTTGAATACCCCTCCGCAGACCAATGCTATGGTGTTGTGCCATGCTGAAATGTGACTTAGCGTATGAATCATGTACCACTGAGCGCACGACTGGTTTTTCACTGTACAATTGTAGCTCTGGTACCATGACTAACTGTCAGAGGACGAGGAGAAAAACATTTATCAGAGAGCAGGTCAGCGCAAAATTTGACAGACGGGAGTGCCTGAGTGCTCCCAGGATTTCACATGCTTCCTATCCCACCTGGCTCCTGGAAACCACACTGCAGTATTTTACAAAACATTTCTTCCCGTCACGACAACGCTGTTCAGTGGGTCCAGATTAGAAAATTCTTGCGCAGCCTAAGGCTATCGTTTCATCCCAGGCAAGGTTGCTACTGAGCCCCTTTGGCATGTGCCACTGAGCACACGACCGCTTTTTGGGAGTGATGTTTTATTCTTGTAATTATTACCCACTTTTCTCTGTCCAAAACGAGTGTTCTATATCTCATTGGAGAGCATTTTATTTCCGCAAGGACATCGTGGAATTCTTTTATGACTAAATCTTTCATAAGTCACCGGCCCGGTACAAAGAGTGGGCTGGAAATCCAACTAATTTTGCATGCCTATCTCAAGGGGTTTTATCTCGACCGAATGAGTGCACAAAGCACTCACCAGACAACACAGCCGATTTGAAAATTCTGTATAATGCTGGGAGTATTTGACCCCATCGGTAATGCCCAGTATGAAGAGGGCAAGGGCAGTTGCAATTCACTCGTCATCATATCGCTCTTGTCACCCTCACCACTGCTGCCGTAGTACCGTGGTTTATGGAGTCGTTCGTAAAGACTTCACAATTTTCCCCCTTGTAGTTCCTTGAGAGCACGAGCCCTGGCCTAAGAAGGGCCACCGTGGTGATTCAGAATCATGTTCCTTGGAAGATGCCTGGATTTCTTTGCGTTCGCCTATGTGTAGGCCAGCTGTTCTCGATCGGCCAGCTCCAATACGCTCCAGCCGATTCTCCCCAGAATACGCTTAGCCGCCTTCGACGGATTGTGCACGTTTTTTGTTAGACAGGTTGCCCTTGTCCAGCTGCTGCATAGTACTGCGTTGAGCCAACAGCAAGAGCTTGTCTGTCAGCTGACTCATGGGCAGCGCGAGAGCTTGCCTAATCATCTAGCGTAATATTCTAGCCACCTGCCTCTTTTCTCATTGTTTTTCTGAAAAGAAGTTGGGCAGTACATTATTCTTCACACCACAAAGGACAATCAATCAGAAATTACAAAAGTTATTCAAAGTTCTAGTAAAACACTCGACCGTATCTTTGCTCTGTCGCGAAAAATGCAATCAGCTGGAGTTTCGTCCTCTTCTTCATTACCTGGAAGGCCGCACCACTAAAACCCCGAAGTCCTTTGCACGCGACCGTACGTGCTTGGGTCTTCAGTATGACAAAGTATTTCCAACGAGGAACTGTTTCGCCGTCATTATTGCTGTAGAGGTTAACGAAGTTTTGGGGAACGTTAGGTCGCTATTAGTAAAACAAAGCTTCACCATCAATCCAAACTGCTCCGACTGCGTCGGATAGTGCAGTTTATTATATGTCGGCTTTATACCACGACGATCCCGGTTTTATTCCGACCAGGGTGCTCGATATGCCTTCGCCTATATTCGTCATAATTTTATGAAACCCATTTGTGTAAAGTTTCCTTTTCAACAGTGTGTTTATGTGAAGGGACGACCCACTTCATTGAGGCATAGAAAGAGTCGCATTAAAGTATTTTTTACTACAGAGACCCCGTGCTTCGTGGTTCGTGCGAGTACACTACGTCAGGGAATCCTACTAGCCTGCCAGAATTAACCATCGTCCATACCTACTTATGAGCTGTGGAAGAACCTGATTAACCGCAGCCATCCGGACTACCAGCTGTCTCTGGCTTCCGCATCCAAGACAGCCCGATCATCAAATAAATTATTAAAATAGTCAAGCCTCCCAATTGAAAACTACAGTAAAACGCTTGCAACTACTACAACCGCTATCTTGGTCTATACATCTGGGCCTTACACACAGAAACGGGGATCATGAAGTATATCCTTTAGGAGAAAATTGTTTTTGTTGCATAATTGTACACAGTTTTTAGGAAATTATTCTGCTGTAACGAATAGATTCTTTTCTACAACACCACTTGCGTTCTCAGGAGTAATTTCATTGGCGACAATGTTGTTTACAAAGAAGGCAAAGTGTGTTGAATCATTTCGTTTCCAAAGGTAGTTCGCAAAAATGGTAAAATTAGTACAGTTTATAGTTCTTGGGAACGTGTTGGGTATGTGTAGAATTTTGCTATCAGGTTGGAAATTGATGTTATCAAACTGTCATGATGTTGAAAACGAGATTTGTATATTTTTGCTAGGTTGAAGTTGTAAAGGTTCTGAACTAAAATCAAATTGAGTTTGTTAAACTGGTTTCTTGTATGTGCATTATGCAAGGTATATGTAACTGGTAGCGAAGCTTCCATAAAAGCTTCTACGTTCAGAACATGCCGGCTCTCAAGCTGCTCAATGGGATTAGCGCCATCTATGTGAGGAGGGAACACTACTGACGGAACAAAAATTAACCCGATGTGACGCAAGATGTGGTCAAAACGTGACGTTATTTTGGTGTCATTAGCGCAAAAATTTCACTTCAAAATATCTTTAGCACGCCTATGATCGCTGAGGGATCATGGCATTGCCATCTGACGGAAGTCGGCGAGCCCTTGGCGTGTCAAGTCAACGCCAGCTTATACTTACTACAGACTCGTACTTTAGCATACTTTCGTATGATTCGACTCGGGTGTTTATAAAACGTCTTGCATTTTCTCTAAAATGTTTCTTCTGTATTCATGCTGTCCATGCCTTCTACTGCTGTACAAAACCAATCAGTTGTTTATTTTGATTGCAGTGGGGAAAACCGGTAACCGGGCACGTTTACCCCCCTCAGTCTCCTCCCGCTCCCCAGACCTGAATTTTTCTCTGCCATGGGATGCAGAGCACAAAACAACACTCGACCACTGTGCCCCACCACCCCCCACCTTCGAATCATAAACGTGCCCACTCCTCACCCCGATACAAATTTCTACCAACGCCACTACTGGGATGTTCAATTGAGGCGCACATACGCAGGTAGCGTGCGTGTCCTAAGTAGAGATCAAGGTTAAATAATGCTTGCTCGGTTTGTGTGGTTCGGTTCGAAGAGAACAGATAGCGCATAGTCATGCAAAAATCAAGACGTTTGAATTTATTCCAGCGCAAATATAAAACAACCTGACCACACTGTACAAAATCATCACGTAAACAATAGGCACAAAATGTTCATGGGCACTACATGCATCATTATTTTCCTTACGAGCCGAAAAATTGAGTTTACCCATAACACTTAGCATTACGAGCAATGAAAGCCTCAACAGCAGAACTACTTTGAAACCAGAGAAAAAAACTAGGCACTGCATCTTGACGCCGCAGAAAACCGGCCGCAGGAATGCCGATTCACGAAAGTGGAGCGAGCACACCGCAGCTGTCCCGGCGTCCTTATCAAGTGGACATGGGTTTGTACAGAACTTCACCAGGGTTCATGCCGGCAATTTCATGGTTCCATCCTTTAGGCAAGTGTCACAACAAATAAGTAAAAAGATAAAGAATGGATCAATGCAAAAGAAAGCGACGGCAGGAAGTAAAAACACACAGCAGAAAAGATATGGCAGCAGCGCAGCACGGAGCAGCACAACACAGTACTGCGATGGAAATAACGCTTGCGTATACAAGTGCGGGAAGCAACGATCACTACAAGCGTTGTAATGCAATAGAGAAGGGCTGAGAGTAGACAATTAAGCGAATCGTTTGAATTCAAGTGTGAATACGCTAAGAAGTCCTCGAATAATTGGCACCATTTGCTCCGAGCCAACCTGAGGTAGAATCAGGAGATAGCTGTCACGTAACGAAGCATAGGCCCAATATTTTTCGAAGCAACACACATCGCTCACACAACCGCCATGCACGTATTACCAGTACATATTTTCGCGTTACCTGTAGAGTTGAGAAAAAATGGTGCTGTAAAATGCCAGCCGTACGGGAGTTGTTGATGCATCTTGTACAGCACATCGTTTCCGTAGGCACCGAGGAAAGCGCTCCACTCCAACAATTGGCAGCATCGTCTGATAGAGCACCGTGCCAGCCTGGCACGGTACTAAACGTGTTCACCCGCGATACAACGCAACTCGCAACTCCACACACAGCAAAAATTAAGAGCACATCAAATTAACAAGGCATAACGAATGCAAATCCGCGCCCCCAAAACACGCGACGGGCTTTTCCTAGCAGACGAACTTTAGACGCGCCTTTCCGAACACTACCATGACTGCATCAGACAGAAATGACATGTGCCATTCTTCAGAGTGCGCTACAAAAAAAGTTTTTGAGAATGAACAAAATTCTCATAAATTACTTGCACACTGTGCCTAAATAATTGTGATTCAGAAATAAATACTGTTCGTAAAATATAAATGTTGCTTTCGTTTTGAATAAAACTTGTTTTTTTGTGACTAGTGTTTGTTCACTCCTCACCTAGTCGCGCTTAAATTGCTACTCCCACAAGCCCTGATGTTGATGTCGCTGGCCATAGGTTCTGAACCGTTTTAGCCCGAAGCTT
>CM023457.1:69553543-69670301 GCA_013339765.2 Haemaphysalis longicornis
GATCTTTATATCGTCCGCATACAGGGCATGCTAATGTAGGGTATTTTCGTTAATGTTCGAGGAAAACCAATCAATGCTAATTTGAAAAGTACAGGCGAGAACACTGCCCCTTGTGGTGTGCCATGACTATTAAAATTTATGCGGAAAGACTTGATGTCAGCAATTTTAATGATGGCAGTTCTATCGGCAGAGAATTTCTTGATGAAGGAGTACGTCTTTTCCTCCGCAACAGGGTTGCCAAGATTTGTGAGGATTGCTTCGCGTGTTACATCGTAGAAGGCACCCTTCCAGTCTAAAGCCAGGATCGCTCTGGGTGTAGTGCGACTGGCTTCCTCAAAAAGGTCCTACTTCAGCTGCAGTAGTACGGCCTGAGCGGAGAGGTGCAGGCTGAATCCGAACACCGAGTGGGGCATTTGGTCCGTCGTTTCAAGAAACCTTTGTACACGGTTAAAAACTACGTGTTCAATAAGCTTTCCGATGCACGAAGTGAAGGAGATGGGGCGAAGGTTATCCGTGCAAAGTGTTTTGGCCCTGGTTTGGAAGGAGACAAATCTCTGCTTCTTTCCATGCCGGTGGCACCGCCCCCTCTTCCCAACACTCGTTCATGTAGGTGGTCAAAGCCTCCACGGAGCCGTCGTCCAGGTATGTTATGGCCTTGTTGGACACGCGGTCCATGCCAGGGGGCGTGTTCCGGTGGATCTTACGTAATGCCGCCATCACTTCGGCTGATGTTATTGGACTAAACCGAGCTCGACAGGCACGTCAACGTCACACCAGCTGCGTAAAGGTTAGGAATGCAATTAGTGAAATTTCAGCTAGAGCACAGGGCGGAAGAAAAATGCATGTCAAGCGAGCTACAAATAGTCTTTGGAAATAGAATAAGACCAGCCGACCACCTATTTGTCGTAAGCCAATGAGTAGAGATGGAAACTGTGCAAAGCCGACCTTTCTGGTTTGGTTATCAGGACACTAAAGTGGTGTATAAAAACATGGACCGGGAGTGGCTACGACATATCTTGGAGGATGAGAGAGTGGAAGCAGAATTTATTAATTAACTCAGGGAACTATATCGGGAGAACCAAGTGCACATAGTGCGGGAAGGGGTAACAGAGAATAGGCCAGTATTTAACTAGAAATGTTTGAAGCAAGGGTGTCTCCTCTCTCCACGGCTGCTCAAGATATGCGTAGCAGGGTTTTAAGGAATGGTACAGGGAAGTGCGCTTGAATTGCGCTTGAAATGGGCAGGTAGTGTAAATGTGGGACAAGATAGGTATGCAGGGCTCAATGAATATATGCGCAGCAGAAGCGAGGCACCTCGGGCTATCTTTTACCAGAGAAAATTCGGGGAGCGTGGTCTTTAACGACGACATGGTGCACAAAGCAGTATCAGTGTAATGGGTAAAATAATAGAAATAGGCGAATGACCTAACGGGGGCAATGACTGCACGCATCCGCATCACAAGTAAGACGGAAATAATGCTGAACGCGGTCATTATGACGCCAAGAGCCCTGTAGTGCTACAACAAACACGAGGTGGTCAGGGGAACCAGGAAAAGGGTAATGGTATCCCAAGTTTCGAAAATTAGGTTCTCTGCATAAAGCTGGATGCCCATGCTGGGGCCTGGAGGTATATCAGAGGGCATAATGCAGACTTGCCTCGGGGGCCTACAGCAAAACAATGAACAAACTTGTACAGTCGGATATGGGCTGGTCGTCCTACGATGCGAAGGAACTGCAAAAACAGATAAAGTTTGAGGAGCGATTTCGTGAAATGAAGCAGGACAGTGGGCCGCGAGAGTGTTTAATCATGTGTATATGATAAGCATGGGCCAGCATTTGTATATAATCACCTGTATCTGATGAGCATTTTATCAATACTACATGGCAGAGAAAGGTCAACTATCACAGAGGTGTCGAGAAGGGAAGCTCCTTCATTTGCTATCCGGCGGAAACCCTTCGCGCTTGTTTGAGTACTACAGCAAAGCTTCATGTGGCTAGGGTTCGGCTTTCTCTTCTGGGTGTGAATATTTACTCTTCACCGCCATTTGGCTCCTGCTAAACACAGCCGATTCCTGATTGAATAGTTTTACACCCCTCTCTAACACGTGTGCCTCTTTCACAACTTGTACAATCGCCTTAAAACAGCACTAGCCCTTTTAACAGCCCTAGCTCTTTTGACTAATTACAGGACCGACTCGTGTCGCTTGCTTGAAGGAAGAATAGTTAAAAATCAGGAAGCGTCTGCATTTATACGAGCGCAAGTGTGTGTGAAAACAATGAAAAGCTCAGCCGAAAAACGTGCACGTAAACCTCACGTGGGAATGTTTGGTAAGGTTCTACCTCATCGACTAGCTCCAAATTCCTCCCGGATGAATAGCAATTGGCCTCCGCTTGCCATGTTGAAGGGCGCCAATAACGAAAAATATAAATTCGCTGAAGTAAAACACCACCTTGGTAAAACTCACCATACTAACAGTTTCTTCAAGGACCCCTGATAGGACATTTGGTCTGGTGTTGTTCCTGTCCTGCTGGAAGGGTTTTAAGAGGGACGTTTTGGGCGGCGTATTATACATCTAACCACGCCCACACCAATTGTTGCACCTTCACAAATTCTTCGCCAGCTTTTCATCCTGTGCGTCACTAGCCCCTTCTAAAAGAGGACTCCAGTCTAGATCTTGATAACAAGAAAAACAGTAGAAAAGTAATTTAAAAGCCCATTTGTAATCATCAAATAGTTGCATTCTTGTGCAATCGACTAGATGGCATATAACGTCCACAGCTTTGACCAGTCGTGAGTTCGCTACAGTTTTTGATAAGCGAAATGTAGGTAAACCACTTGAAAAAGTAACGACCATGTGCTCCTTCGGAGATTGGTGGTGGTATTCAGAAGAAAATACGATATAGTTGTGACATAACTAGTTTCTACGCATATATTTTGAATACATTATCAGCGTTTATTGTTTCTTGCAAATACACATTGCAGTGACAAATATTCGAGATCATTCAGCCGCGCAAGATGGATGATAAGCGGAGTTCTGCACGTAACAACACAGGTGGCCGCTGGGTTGTGGTTAATTTCTGCGCCTTGCAAGCACCTAAACCTTTTTTTTTGCCGTTCGTGACACATACATATTCCGGTCCCTGGCACCGACCACAGGAAACGGCTCTCGCAACTTCACGGCACCTAACTACAATCTATTACATTTTGACAGCACCGGATTCTAGACAATAGGGCGCATTGATCGCGCCGGAGTGTGCATCGCTTTGTCCACTGCAGGCAGCGTACTTCACTATGTACCTCTTCCGCGTTGCCGCCGACCAGCAGCTTTGCCGTGGATTCCTTTCTTGAACAGGAATCAACGCGTCAACGCATCAACGCCTTACTTGCACAGGGAGACGTTGATGCTGTCGAGACCACTTCTTGCAAGGGGCCTCGTTGGCACGGTGTTCGCAAGTTCCCGCAGCCGGTGCTGCGGTCCGGTGGCGGTGGTGTTCAAACAAGAGCGAAAAACCAAAACGAATGCAGAAATTCTGATTGACGACGCTGGTGTTTGAAACTAGCGGGAAAAGCCAAAAAGAATGTAAACATGCACAATTTTTCTCTTTGAATAGAACTGCCACCTTTGCTCTCATCACCTATGTACTTCTGAATAGGCATATTGTTAGTGTTGCCTGTATAGAGTGAGTGCAGTGTTTTAGCATACTGTCTTCTTCTAAATAACAATTAACGTTGAAAACTTCTTTAAATTACATACCCTGCGATGGCTTTCTCATATTAATACTATATTGGCTTCATTTCCACTTAGACAGCAGATTACACCAGGAGAAGAAACTACAAACTTGACTATCTCCGTGGCCTTCTTGGTTTAACCGCAGCATCAGCAAACGAAAAGGAATTGGTAACTTTACTACTGACAAACAAAGGATACCCTTAGTTACAGATCATAGCAATCCAAAATAAGATACAGTAATAAACAAAAGGTATTATAGCGTCTACAAAACACAACTGAGCTAGTAGAGATGTTACTCATGAACACATTGAAATGACAACAGTTCACCTTGGCGGAAAAAAACTTAACACAAAATACACAAAGCACACACAAAAAAACAAGTCACTGTAGTGCACCAAAATAAGGTAGCTTTGCAACGAATAAAGAGTATGAATAGTACTAGGGTGCCATGTTTATCATTACATGTCAAATAACGTAATAGTTGTTTTGTATTAAATGTTGAGATATTTAGGCCTTTCTCAGGTATGTTGTTGAGGATGTTAGGAAGGTTATGTTGCAACATTTTCAGTCCGTAGCTTGTACGCAGTGTCGGAATGGAAAACTTTGGTGCGTAGCGAAGAAGGTATGTATGAACATCATTTTTCCAGCGAGCCTGTTCCGACAGTGATGAAAGGTTGTGCCTGTCGTTTTTTTGCAACATGACGTTATTGCGACAATAAAAAGTAGTTACTGACGAAGTCAAAAAAGCCGTTTGACGTGTTTTTAACTTGGTCAGTGCCCTGCTTTTCATTGTCGTAATAATGCCTTTACCTTAGCAGATGGTATTTTGTGAAACACTGGACTATTGTATATGTCAAGGGAGGATACATTCGCTACTTTTGCCGCATGAAAAAGTTTGAAAGCAAGATAGTCCCTCCGGTGGCTGTAAACCGCTCTTGCACATTTTTTTGGAGTATAAAAAGTTACTAAATACTTGTTTGTGTGGCTGGACCCTACACTATGTGACAGTAATGAAGCTAGGTCATAAATCATAATTAGAAAACAACTAACTTGATATTTCTAAGAAGAAATGGTCTTTAATGAGTTAAAACACCTAGAGTAGGGGCCAGTTTAGGATTCACGAAGTCAGCATGTGCATCCCATACTATTCTGCCTGTAAACCGTGCACCCAGTGTCTTAAAAGCAGTTACTATCTCAATATCATTGGAATTATAACTAATTGATTGAGGAACACTTGATATTTTACCCTTGGGTTAAAAAAACACGCCTTTGGTTTTGGCTACATTAAACTGGAGTACGTTAGCGTACCCCATCGAGCAAGCCGTACAAGCGAGTCACTTGCGTTATGAATCGGCTAACCTTTGTTACATCCACTGAAATGCAGTCTGGGATAACCTGCCTAAATAAAGTAAAAAACATCTGTGTTAATATCAATGATGCATTTATATACGAGTTCACTAAAAAAGTCCTCAAAATGCTTCCTTGGGGCGCTCCGCGTGCAATAGGCGATTATCGTGACAAGTAGCCATTGACGTCTACATACTGTTGTCGACATAATAGGTAAGACCTTATAATTGACCGCGCAGTATCTCGTATACGGTAGTTTTCAGCTTCAGCTGTTCAATAGTCAGATTTTTGCTGTAAAACGTCTTTTTGAAAACTATGAAGAGTGCTAGCACTAGTTTTTTATGTTCCGTTTCGCGAAGAATGAATTCGTTTTGCTCTAGAAGCGCGCTTTCTGGTTTAAAATCACTTATAAAGTCGTGTTGACAGCGGGAGATTGTCTTATGATGGTCGTTAAATTGCAAAAGATGGCCGAGGAGTACCTTATCAAGACGTTTTGAGAAAACAGGAAGACGTGATGGGTCCGTAATTAGTGTGGTCATTCTTGTCTCCATTTTTGTATATGGGAACGACTCAACCGATTTGCATGTGAGATGTATATGTGCCCGATTCAAAAATGTTTCCATATGTCACTCAGTACCAGTGCAATCACGTCAAAAACAAACACAATAGCCGACATCCGTAAACCATGGGAATTACAAGACGTGGTGTGTTTCAGACACCGGAAAACACCGATGACTTCATCATCAGTAATGGGAGCCAAAAAAGTACTTGAGCAGTAATAAACACGAGCTAGCCAACCGCCCTCGAGTAATACTGGCAATGGATGCATGAAAGAAAGAACTCATTATATGCACTCGCTAGAGCGACACCCTCCACCTTGGTGAGAGCGCGGTGAGAGGGCGGGCCGATGCATGGGCCGTGTCGTTGCGCGGGAGTTTAGAGTGGGAGGGTCTTAAGAATTCTGACCGAACGAGACGAAGGGGTTTTGCTCAGGAGGTGCAGTGCTATTAAAAAAACTGCACCAGCCACGTACCTTATGCATGACGCTTGAGAAGCCGCGATTATCGAAAGGGTGGTGGTTTTTGTTATGGCCAAGGCGATCGCCACTTCTTCCCCTTCTTGGGTGGAGCCGGCCTTGATTAGGATACTGGTGAGTAGTTGATTCGTTGAAGTGACCACTGCCACCGCTACTCATCGGTAACGCTGGTATGGTGCGGCATCTGTGTACACTGCTGTTGAGTCTTTGCAATACCGTTTTACCACTGTCGTTGCTCTGGCTTTTCTTCTTCACTCATAATGGTCTGGGTGCATATTTTGTGAGGTTGGGGGCGTAGACATTCTTTATGACTTCTGGTGGAGACCTGAGCCTGCCATTTATGTGTTGCCAACAGTAGTCGCCCCACAGGGTACAAGCCTAATCGCGGTTTGTGGCTTGCGAGATGGGCTGAAGAAGTTCTTCGGGGGTGTTTTGAAGGCCGAGACTGAGAGACAGGCCGTGGAAGTACTCATTAATAATTTCAAAGTTTGCTTGTAGGCTTTTTGGGTGACTGCGTTTACTTTTTTCTGTTCTTCCTTGGACAAAACTGTGTAAGGGGCTGCGAACCTCATCCGGGAG
Source organism: Haemaphysalis longicornis (assembly GCA_013339765.2). Classification (NCBI taxonomy): domain Eukaryota; kingdom Metazoa; phylum Arthropoda; class Arachnida; order Ixodida; family Ixodidae; genus Haemaphysalis; species Haemaphysalis longicornis. The sequence goes on from CM023457.1 coordinate 69,560,237, forward strand.
ATGACAAATGCATGCATGAGTCGTATTTCGTACTGCTCCTTCATGCCGTGCTGTCTGTTGTGGAGTCTGTGAATCACGGGGGCTACTTGCTCGGTTGAGGGCTTTATGTGGTTCACCAATATAGTGTTCTTGGTATCCGCTTAGATTATAAGACGGAGAATTTTGAGGTGTTTCACGGGTGGATAGTGTGGCAGTCAAGTTTAATCGGAATTTCACTGGCGTCCTTGACGGTGCCTTTTTTCCTGACTAGTAGTAGCTCGGATTTTTGCGGGAACCAGGAAAAGCCGCATTTCTGGGTGTATTGATGAACCATATCGGTTGCCTGTTAAAGGCTGTCCTGAAGGCCACCCAGTGAATTAGAGCTAGTCTAAACTGTGGTGTAATCTGCGTACAAGCCTTCTTTTATATTAGGAAATTCGTTGAGTCGCCTTGGAAGATCGAGTAGTGCTAGGTTGAAAAGGGGGGGGGGGATAAGACTAACACCTGATGGGTCCCCCTGTCTCTCCGATGCAGGTAAGGGCTGAGGAGACGTATTGAACTCTGAACACTGCCACGCTGTTCGAGAGAAAGTCTGGGTTGTAGTCGTATGTTCGTTACCCATGTTTCTTTCGGATAAGCGCTGTAGGACTGCACTATGTGCCTTGTTGTCAAAAGCCCCGTTGAAAGTGCAGGACGGCTTTAGCTAGTGGCCGGAGGCTAAAACTAGAATGTCTTCTTACGTTGGATCAGCATGTCATGTGTTCCAGGGTGCTTGCGGAATCCGTATATGGTGTTTGGCGAATGGCCTGTGTGGTCCAGGTTTTGTTGAAGCCTCACGAGTATGATGCGTTCTAAAAGTTTGCCCACACACGAAGTGAGAGATATAGGTCTCAGTTTGTCAATGTGAGGAGATTTGGACTGTAAAGGGATCATCCGTAGTTCCACCGTTTTCGATGTGATAGGGAGTTTGCCAGAGTGCTAACAAGAGTAGAAATGTTCTATGATGCTTTGGTTGGCTCTGTCGTCGTGGTTCGCCTAGAGGTTGTAGGTGATGTTGCTTTGCCCAGGTGTGCTGGCTCGCTTGCTTTCGGAGATGGCTGCTCGAAACTTGTGTAGCTGGATGTCCGGGTCGAGCAAGGAACTGGTGGTCCCAGTTTATGGTAAAGATAGAGATCTTTTACCGTCCCTGAAGTATTTGGTTCTAAATCTCCAGTGAGGTCTTCCCTCGTGCTTCTGTAGAAATGAAGAGTTGTAGATAAGGTGCGGCTGATTTCTACCTTGCTTTTGAGCGGGTCAGTTAGGTATCGAAGCAACCGCCGTACTTTTTGTTTGGACAGTGTTCCGCGAAGACAGTCACACACTGTGAACCAATCTTCTTTGCATAGCGAATTTTCGTACTCCACCGCTACATTTTTAGTTTTTGCTATACACAGTAATAGTACTATGGCGCTTCAGAGGAAACCTGCTGCTGTAGGCAGATGTAAACACCAAGATGACCTCTAAGATCACTACTCACAATTCCTGATTTGGTAACCATTGTATTAACGTTAGTAATGAACAGATGTTGAAGCATAATCGAATATGCAGTGAGCCGGTTTGGTTTGTTGATTGTATTAAAGACGATAGTATTTTTTTGGCTTCTTAAACGCACAAATTTTGGTCTGTCTGTCTGTCTGTCTGTCTCTTTGTCTGTCTGTCTGTCTGTCTGTCTGTCTGTCTGTCTGTCTGTCTGTCTGTCTGTCTGTCTGTCTGTCTGTCTGTCTGTCTGTCTGTCTGTCTGTCTGTCAAGCTGGCTGGCTGGCCGCCTGGCTGGCTGGCTGGCTGGCTATCTCTACCTGTGAATCGATTCAGCCACCCGGATCAAGTGAAACAGAAGCTGGGCAATAGCCTAATGTACCCACAGCCAAATCTACTGTCCAATTCCGCTGGAAATGTTCATACTTGTTAACATTGTCGAACAAGAACAATACATCACCCAAATATAAGGCAGAAAATCAATTCATAAGTAATATTCGCAGTGTTTCATTATTAAAAATTAAAGGATGCTTGGTTTTCGTGACAGCAAATGAAATACTACATGAATTGCAGAAAACGCGCGCGCAAATAAAGCTTCTGACAGCATGCTAGGTATCAAACTGCAACAGTAACAAAAGTTACAATTGATAGTCTTCACGTTCCGCTTGGAACGCACGAGCAGCAGTGCAACGGGGTTCTATAAATGTTGTAGTAGGGTGCCAAGATTCAGACGCGCCTCCACCGTATGGAAGCGCTGGCATAGAGTCACACTGCTTGGAGCAGTGGAATGCGGTAAATTTAAATTGTCTTGAGCAAACCTCTACCGTGCTATCTGAGGAAGGAAACAGGAGAAGAACAGCATGAGAGGTGATACGATAAACAGAAGGCAGGTATTCGATTGGCAGGGGTGCCAGTCGACTATCGTGTTTTATTGCCATTTGCAACGAAGGCTGCAGATACGCCGCCATTCATTATATTCAGCCGTTAAAAGTTATAGGTACATCAATGTTGTGACGGAGCGCAGTATCACTCAGCATGTCAACATTAAAATCGCCCCCAGATATGACAGTATGCTTGTTGTCTGTTACGAATTTCATGAAATTATTTACAATTCAGAGAAATGCCGTTTCCTCGCCATTTGGAGTCCTATAGAAGACGGCAAATACGGTGCGAATCGAAAGCACAGCCAACACTGCGTATGACTCGCATGCAAAAGTGAACTTTGAAAGCAGTACACATTTTGCACCAGTGTTTGCAAGCAACACCCCCCTACGAGCAGTAGGGCGATTGACAAAAAAAATGTCATGCAAATGAGAAGCGATGACCCGCGTTACGCGTTCGTGCATAAACCACGCTGTGTGGCTATATTCTTGAACATAGAAAACGCCTATGATTCTACGTGGCGTTATGGCATTCTACTCGACCATTATTCATTCGAAATCTGTGGCAATATGATAAATGTCGTAGAAGACTACCTGACCCACTGGACATTTCCAGTAAGAATTGACCACGCCTTATCACGCACTTTCATCCAAGAAAATGGTGTACCTCCGTGAGGTGTCTGGAGTTGTTCCCTTTTCATTGTCAAAATGAATTCTCTAAAGAACATTTTACCCCGCTCTCTCCTTTACTCTTTATATGTTGATGATGGTCAGACTAGTTTTACTCTTGCAATAAGGCCGATTGTAAAAGACAACTTCAACTTGGAGTGAACAGCTTCTATAGGGGGGCAAATGCGAACTGTTTAAAGTTTAACAGTGAGAAAATTAGCTGCATAATTTTTACTAAGCTACGAGGCATGCGGGCAGACCCATGTGTGACTCTTGAAGGGAAGCCCACCGCGGAAGCAAAAGAGCACAAATTTTTGGGAGTGCTACTGGATGAAAATTATCCTTTATTCCTCACATAAAACAATTACGATTAAAATACACGAAAGCTTTAATTATTCCAAAGATTCTGTCACGTCAGTCACATGGTAGGGACAGAGCATGCTTATTGAAAATTTTCAACAGCCTCGTAAGATCAAGGTTTGGTTATGGTAACCTAGTGTATCAGTGAGCCCCAAAAGCTGCTTTGGAACTCCAGGATACTATCTATCATTTAAATTGCGGTTGGCGACAGGTGCTTTTCGTACGAGCCCAATACAAACTTTGTATGCAGAATCTGACATGTGGTCATTGGAAAACCAGCGTCCGTACACATCTTTGTTAGATGCTGTAAAAACAACCTCGGTCATAAAGCACCCATCAAACATCTTAATTCATAACACATACACTGTATCTTTGTTCGTTCAGCGGCCGTCACTTTCGAAGCCCTATGCAATAAAAGTAAATACTGTTGCCTCCAACTGGGACATTTCCTTTAGAGACACGTACAAAAGCTCTTTAGCTGATGTTATAGCCCCATGGAAGCTATCGCCTGTAGCATGCGACATGTCTTTTGCACGCATATACAAGAACAAAGCACCTAGTGCCTGAATTCAGTAGCAATTTGTAAGTCGGCAGCATAAATATTAATGTGCACAGTTCTATACCGACGCGTCCAAAACATATTCTTGAGTGTCATGTGGCGTACCTGGACAGAACCTCTGCGTTTCACAAATCCTTAATTCTTGCAGCAGCATTTTCACAGGTGAAGCACAAGCCATTGCACTGGCAATTGAACCCATAGTACAGAACAAAATAGTTTGCTTAGTCATATACACTGATTGTCTCAGTGTTCTGACAGCCCTGTCAATAGCGACGCCGCATAAGAACGTAGTCTTCAATTCACTCATAATCGCTACCATGGCAGCATATCCGATGGGGCTAAAATAATTGTCGGTTGGGTCCATGGTCATTGTAGAATAGCAGGAAATGAGGCTGCTGTTAGGGAGGCAGCTGTTGCTGCTCTTTGTAGAAATGTTATCAGTGCCTTACTGTCACCTGAAATTGCTCCTTAAAAGAAAGCACCGGGAACGCTGGCAGAAACGCTGGGACACGCAAACAAAAACAAACTCCACGCAATTAAACCAGAAATAGGTAGACACGTAACCGGAAATCTACACAGGGCCGTACAAGTTGCTCTCTGTCGTTTAAGGATAGGGAACACACATGGCACACATAGATACCCCTAAATGGAACACCACGACCGACATATGACAAATATATAGAAAATTTTTCTGTACTCCATATAATAATTAAATGTAGGTCACTCAAAACAATCAGTCAAAGACACTTCGCTACTTTATACAGATAACGCATATCACTACACCCGGCGCACTTTCTCTCGGATGAAGGAATAATAAATTGCAGAAAAGTTTTAGACCGGTCATTTCACTGACTTGCATTTGTGGCAAGCTTCTCGAGCACATCATCGACTCCCACATTTACAATCACCTCGAGTCTAACAATTTCTTTTTCACTAACCAACACGGGTTTAGAAAACGCTTCTCATGTGACACTCAACTATTTCATTTCACGGCTGACTTGCAGTTAACATGGATAACACTCTACAAACCGATTGCGTTTTTTAGGCTACTGTAAGGCTTTTGATCGCGTCGCTCCCTGCCGCCTCATCTCTAAATTATCATCCCTTCAACTAGATTCAGGTACAAAATCGTGGCTCCTTAACGTTTTATACTTACGGCATCAATTTACAATAGTCAATAGCTTCAGCTCCAATTTCACTAACGTTACATTGGGCGTTCCTCAAGGTAGTGTTCTTCGCTCTTTACTCTTTGTTATTTACATTAATGGCTTACCTAATATTATGTCGTCTTTCATGCGGCTTTTTGCAGATGATTGCATTAAATATCATCCAATTAGTACCACCGAAAACCATATCGCCCTTCCATATGACCTAAACTTTATTTATAATTGTATGTAACACCTAGCAGATGACCCTTAACTTATCTAAGTGTAAAATAATTTCTTTCTCTCGCAAGCAAAATAATTCTAACCATACATATGCTATTAATACCACTGACTTGACAAGACCAACAAATACCTAGGAGTACACTTAACACCTAACTTGTAGTGGTCGTATTATAGAATCAGAGTAAGTGCCAAAGCATAGAAATATTTAGGTTATCTACGACAAAACGTGCATAACGCATTTACTAAGATCCTTAAATTAGCCTATTTTACTTTCGTTCATTCCCAATTAGAGTTTGCTTCATCTGCATTGTCACCACATTAGGCTTAATAAATAAAAACAATAGAAACAATTCAACATAGAGCCACGCGCTTCATTTCTCGGAATTATGACCACTACGCCAGTATTACACAAATAAAATAGATACACCAATTCAGCTGTTCGAAACTCGCCGCTCCATCGCTCTGTCTGTCGTCTGCACAAATTCATAAGTTCAGCTGTGCCATCCCCATTGCATCTGGAAGCACCTGTACGCATGTAAGCACGGCTCAATAACCAATTTTGTTTTAAGGGAATATTTGGTAAAACTTGTTCGTTCAACTTATCTGCTCTGCCACGTGCCCTTCATTGTGGACTCATCTTCCCAACGCCATCGCCTACTTATCGAACCGTGATGCATTTCATGAGCGGCGCACGAGCCATTTTCCTTAAAGCTTACCGCCGATCCTAATCTTGATTTCGTATCGTCACTTATTTTTTTTTCCTTCTTTAACATGTTCACAATACCCCGCATTACCGAATTCGTGATGCTTCGTTTTTAAGTGCGAAGCACTTCTTAGTCGGGCCTACTCCCGCGTCGGCCGCCGTCCGTCCGTCCGCCCGCCTCACCCTTAGCAACGGCGCAGAGCGGAGCGAGAGCGTCCGCAGCAACGGCGCAGTGACGTAACTACGCCACGTGACGGCGCGCGCTCTCGCCGCCCCTCGCGTCGTGACGTCACGCGCTCGCTCCTCCCTCCCCTTTCGCGCGCCGTGACGTCAGGCGCTCGCGCCTCCTCTCCCCTCGCTCGGCTGCCGCTGCGCCGTTGCGCGCGCTCGCTGCCCTCTCCTTTTCGCTCGTCGCGCTCGCCCGCGCCTCCTCTCTCTCAGCCACCTGGCTCGGCGCGGCACACTCCCCTATATATGCAGCAATAAACGGCCAGACCTCCGTGGGTCGGCGCGCGCGTGCTCTCTCGCTACAGTCTCCTCGTTCGGCTCGGCTCTGGAGTTAGTCGCGCGCGCGTCTTCGTCGAGACTCCCCCTCATAGCATCACCCCGTGCTTCGCACTTCCTCATACTCCCCTTCGGCGAAATGCGGGGGAATTTTTTGAATTCTTCACCCCAATGGAATTACAATGTACTGCGCTGTGTATTTTCCCCCCCTCACGCAATGCTCTTCGGAGCCGTTTGAGGTGCCGTGAAATAAATAAATAAATAAATAAATAAATAAATAATAAAAAAGTAAAAAAATAAAAAAAAAATAATTATAAAAAATACACAACATTGAGGACAGTGCTGAGTTACTTCCCGTGACACTAAGGGGCTTTTTTGTTGGTAGACAAAAGTTCGGTGCGAGGCACCCTTATTTTAAGCCGAAATTTTTTTCTGCGCTCTAAGCTATGCTTTATTTATTTTTTAGCGATTAAGTGTTGGCCCTGTACACCAAATTCGCATAACCATCTTTTTAACAGAAGCACGCATATAACTCTCCTGCGACACAACGCGCTCTTTTTTTGGTGCTCTTTGGCACAGAAGCCCTTGCCCCTCAAAACACAATGATTATCAAACGTATTTTCCGATTTTCTCTAATAATTACACGTAGAAACAGGTTAATTTACGTCCACGGGTTTTAGGAGACTTTCTTATACTAAAAACAAACTTGATTACGTAGGTATACTATTGAGGCCAACGAAGTGACGTTTCCGCAGTAGAAAGTTTGCCGCATAGTGGATGGCTGTTCTAAAATGACCTTTTTGCACACCAATACCGATACTGTAAAGGTGGGTACTTATTGTATGGAAACTGGTCTCTGCCGCCGTAAGCAGGTTCCGCCACTTTTGTGTTGTCCCGACATTAGCAAAACAGCAAAAAGGCGACTGACGGTCATTGAAGAACAAAACGAAAATACACGAATAAGCAATTCTCTATAACTAGCTTAAGGGGGATCAGCCTGAATGAATTTTCCGTGGAATGGTATTTTTTCGCACCGAAAAAAAACTTCTTGAACAAACCTACGTCACCTGTTTTAACGCCAAAGCTCACCACGTTACTCAGTACTAGTAAATCGACCGCAAACATCAACAAAATATTCTCTATTTTTATTTAAGTACATAAATCTCACCTTCCAATTGTATATTACGATCGTCGTTGAGATTTAGAGTGAGAAAAAATGCCTGACCTTTCTCAACGCCATCATAATGGTACAAACTGTTTTCGTTTTGAGAGGCATGGCCACGAAATGAGCGCGTCGGAAGGGTAGCTCTTGATGAACTAGTAGCCGACATTGTAGGCCACAAGACGTCTGTGCTCCAACACCAAACACAGCCAAAAGGCGTCGACTTTCGCTCAGGTAGCATCGTGCTTCGGTGAGGGTATTGCTACTGGAAGCTGCCTACGAAACATATTGTCGGTAGAACCAGCAAGCAAGTCGGAGGTGAATAGTATATAGCATTCTATTCCTAAAATTTAATCTTATCGAGATTACTTAAGCCTGGGTTCCACACACGGAGTGAGGCCATAGCGTACAATGTCACAATATTATAACCGCTCCATTCACCTGCCGTTTTAATGACTCCTGCGAGTACGAACAATATAAAAAGTTCGGTATCAATAATTCCCTGAGAAAACTAAGTCAGCGCGCTCAAAAAACACTTTTTATTGTTTGTCGAACAGCAATGTCCGGGTAACCACAAAAAAAAGGCACTGTTACCTACAATGAACACAATGAAACGGGTATGCGCTCTTTGGGAAGAAGATCACCTGGAAAAACATCACTACATTCTGAAAACGATAACCCCTTTTACCATCGCACAGGAATTCAAGTAATGAATAGCTCGTAAAAGACATACGTATGGTATATTTACTGAGATACTTTCGAAGGCGTCAATAGTACTAATTCATCAGAAAAAACTTCAGCGAGGAAAAACTGTACTTTTCGAAGGACCCGAGCCGGAGTGCACCCGGAGTATATGATCATAGTTTGTATAGAGCCTTATCGTCTCAGTGCAAATGAGTCACGTCTGGTGAGGAAAGAACACTTTTAAATTTTCTCTCTGGCGCCTGCAGTTTAGGCGTACCGAATAATGGTGTCTCTTAGAGCTTGTATACCTCCGTGTTGTTCTTCGCGGGGACCGTTACTGCTGGCACGGTGACAATTTTATTTGTCGGGTTCCAGGATGCGTGGGCGGCCATTTTGAATACATGGCAAGTCTCGTGACGTAGGCTGAGGGAACTGACCAAAGGTGATCACGGAGGATAGAAATGTTGAATAACACACTGTTACGGAAGTCTTTCCAAAGGAGCCTCTGTCGCCATAGTAATCTCCTAGAAGTGATGAGCGCTTGGGTTGTCGGATTGCAGTGGTAGCTGGCCTTCATTTACAGAAGGCGGCTGTCGTCCTTCGCTTATTTTGGTTGTTGGATATTCGCGTTGAGGGTCGGTAATCAGGAATAACGATGCAGCAGAACGATCTGAATTTCGCTGGGCGAGCCAGTCCCAACCCGAAGTGCATATTAGTCGAAATCGTACAGGTTTTTTTCTCTTTCTATCTGTATGTTTTCAGGTTTTGATCTGTTGAAATTGAAGCACATTTATTTATAAATATTCTGCGATACCACCGCAGTATGGACCAGCGTGCGTGCGAATGCGGGAGGGCCACCTCCAAACTTCGTCGATAGCCTGGTATAGTTTCTGACAGCTTGTCTCTGCAAATGCTTTTTCAATATCAAAGATATTTTGCGTTCATCCGCAAGCAATGTCGTCTCGCGTTTGCTTGAGGCCTGCCGCATACAGTTGAAAGGAGAAATACTTTATTATGGTTTCTCTCACTCACCGGACCACTGCCGTTTGGACCAGCGTCAACCTGGTTGCGGAAAACCAAAATCTCTCTATGCGATTTGTTTAACGAATGTTCTGGAGGGCATCAAAAAGCCGCTTAACGTCGTCTGTAGGCGGTGTGTCTTGCTGAGTAGTGGTTTGTACACCAGGAAATCGTGGTGGGGTGTTTTATGCGCAAAGTCGTCACGTCGTCCGTGAGCTCGATCTGAGACCGTCGAAGCTGCATGTGTTGCTCGTGTTATTGTGAAAATTGTGTCAGTGCAATGGAATCTCTTTGAACAAATAACGCGATTGGCTTCCTCCTAGGGCAGTAGCGGTAACAAGTTCCAATCATTCTTGCTTGTTGCTGTGAATAACATTGGGTGCGCTCGAAGTTCAGGAGTAGTCTGTGGTGTTGTCTGGCCAGGCGCAAAATGTGCGAACGTGTTTGGCCGCCTACGACCGCCCGTACAGCTGTACGTGTTAATAAGTGGACTGCGAAAACTTGCAACAGTGCATGGTATCGTCATATCGTCAAAGCAGCGACGTGACGGGTGTTTCGTCTGGCATAAACAGGCAAGAATACAACATTATTGCACATGCGAGCAACGAACTAAGCATTCCTGCACAATCATCTCACACTGGATAGGTTTACGAAAATGAGTGCAAACTTGCCTTCCTCCTGGGAACGGGTGCCCATCGGTATATGTAAAAATCGCATATCTGTATATGTAAATGGGTTATTTGTATTTATGTTATGATCATAGCTATTATATTTATGAGTATGAGTATTACAGTTTTTTTATGCCAACAGTCATATTATTGCAAATAAAACAGGGTGAGGATATTGTGCGGACATTTTATTGGTTGCTGATTAATTGCCAGCAGACACCATGCTACCTTTTCCGGTGAGTGCGCTGGTATAGCTTTTTTGTGTTTTGTTGTATTTTGAATGAAATCAGTAAACCCAACAAAGCCGCCACAATATCTGAGACAGGTAAATTGCAGGCTGCGCGAAATATTGCAGGCCCTGTGTTACCAATTGTTGGTCGCGACAATGTGGCCATGCTGACGGCATCTTTTAGCAGAAGGTCGGCATTTTACTGCCTCCAGCGTGGGTGCAATCGTAAATGCAATATTAGCATATGAATTTTAAGCTAGCACCTTATCAAACGAATCCTACCCTAACCAAACCCATATCCTACCCTAACCTAACCTAATACCACTCAACAAATAAAGGCCGGTAACAAATAAAAAAATAAAAACGGAATGCTGCAAAAGAACCGAGAGGATTTGTATTACCAGTACGGAGTCTCCGAATAAATAACTTCCGTGAATGAGCTGCTGCGGTTGCGCAGTGGCTAAGGCGTTTTTCTGCTCAGACCAAAGGCGCGCGTGCGATTCCCCGCCGCGATGTCCGCTTTTCTGATGGAGGCGAGAAGCAAAAACGCCCATGTGTTCAAAATTTTGGTGGACGTAAAAGATTAATTCTCAAGATTAATTCTCAGGACACACACGGCGCCCCTCATCGCCTGTGTAGCGTCGGTGCGTTAAATCCTATAATCAATCAACCTCCGTGAATAATGCGAGGAAAATGACATGGTATAAAGTTAACTAAAATAACAACAAAATATGGGGGAAGGCGCTACAGCTTACCTTGCCCACGAAGATTTATTCAGAAGGCAGTGCAGGCAAAATATTACTATAGGGTAAAGTGCCGGCTCTTGGATTTATATCTACTTCCTTAAAAACTATGCAAGAGTGCGAATATTGTTTACCTAATTAAGTGTGGTGGTGTTTTGTTCAAGACTGTTGTGTACTATGGTTGGTCATGATCGTCAGTAGCTTTTTTTCAAAAGTGTAAGAATGGTAAATAAACATTGAAACTGTATAATTGCTGGATTTTGAAACCCTTCATTTCGAAAAGGTGGTTTTGTGTCGCCCCGCGGAATGAGCAAGTATTTTTACATTCATGGCGAGAAACACCCATGCGCGCAGGTTTTTGCTTTGCCTGATTAACAAAGTGGCTTCACGAAAACTGCCCTTGCGTGGAATGAGGTGAAAGTGCCTTGTATTTTGTAAACAGTGTGGGAGTTTCTCAAGAGTGTCGTCAGATAGTATTTATTTTTTTTTATTTCTAATACCCTCATGACACGTACGCGTTGTGGAGGGTAGTGGGGAGTAGAGAAAGACAGAAAAAAGTTGGTGAACCTAACTGTGGCTCAAAAAAACAGTTACACAAAAAACACGTTGTCTGCCGTGTTACACTGGTAATGCAAAAATTGACAAAACAGCCGCACTGCAAAAAGAACAAAAGAGTAATAGCATGAGCCATGCGAATCCGCACACGTAATACAACCTGAGAATTATTCGTGCCCCATCGTCGCCCAGAAAAAAAAGCCCACTAAGACTGACTAAAAAGGGAAACGTCCGATATCTGTGCAATGTCGCGGGGAAGACAATATCAGTCAGTTGCGGAATTTGAAAGAAATGAATACAAGAGTGTATTCTTGCGACATTATGATATTGCGACTCTCTGTTGGCCATCCATATGAGCAGAGAGGTACGCAGGCAGCGAGATGAGATTGTTTCAAAGCGAGGCAAGGGTTATACGTTTTGAAAAAGACACTAAGGCCAAAAACTTTACGACAAAGCGATAAACGAAGTAAAGACAGGGGCGATTTCATGGATGTCACACTGGCAGTGCAGCTAATTTTGATAGGGTGAAACAACAAGCGTTGCTTTGTACAAGTTCAATGGCTTGATCAAGATTAGCGTGACATAGATCCAATACGGCGGCGGCATACTCAAGTTTGGAAAGAACTCACGTTTTAGACAAAAGTACATTTATCAAAACCGGGGCTGTGCTAACCTTCTCCCGCAGGGAACCTATCCTGCGGTTCGCACAGCTTGTTATTTTCTCAATATGAGGTTTCCACGATTATGTAGAACATAGCACTGTTGCGGAATGGGAATTGCCATTCCATTCCAATTCCATTCCGATGAATTAAAACTTGTCGGGATTCGATTCTTTTGAAACTTGTGGGAAAAACAGAATTTAGTCTATTTCAACTCCTGGAATGGACGGACAGTTCAACTCCATTCGTTTACTTCCTCGATGTAAAAACTGCCTCGGGTGTTCTATCGAGTTACCGGGGAACGCAACAGGAATCTCACATTATTGTACGCGTTGAAAACTGCAAAGGAATGCAAAATGTGTCAATTGTCGCTGATTTAGGAGGTGGCAGAAGGTTTGTTACATATCTCGGGCAGAATTACCCTTTTAAATACCATACCTACCGAACGAAAGTAGAGAGAAGTGCGAAAGCTAAAAGTACGTCCAACTTTCTCTGAAATTGTGCCCAACCGATTGTCAAACATTCAAGCAGCCAAATCGTAAGCGAAGAACGGACCCATGCAAAGCATTTTCGCGAAATAAGTAAACCCATCTCCGAGTGATCTATATGTAAACGGTTATGTGGTTTGTGAGATAAAGGTAGACTATTGTACTCTTTCATGATCGACGCGAGTGTTGTCATATTTCGGATGGTTCTTTTCTCGTGATTTTCCGGTAACCGTGTTGACACAATGGAAGCCCGGTTTCAGAGACACAGACAGAGAGAAAAAGTTTATTTGCGATGCCGGTGTCATGCATGTGCCATATGTCTAGAGCTGTTATGAGAGCTTTTAGGTCGAGCGAACAGTATATGGAAAAATGCACTGTTTTTTAACTGCATGCCATCGGTCCCACTAGAAAGCTTTCGCTTGAAAAAGGGGCAATGTCACACTGCCCATTTTTGCATAGTAAGTACCGGTCTGCCACTACGTATTATGATATTTGCCTGTTATCATGTTTTACAATTTTTTTTGCGTGACGCTTGATGAAAAAGCTATTACGCTGATGTCTGTGTTTTCGGTTTCGCTGCACAGTCTGACGCGTTCGATTTTGCTATGTGCTTTGCCCAATGTCATACCAGTGTAATTAGTATGCCGTGGGTAACTCACAGCCATGTCGCGCGGAGCTTGCCCAGATGCACTTGCATCCTAAATGCTTACTTGAAATATTTCTGGTGAATTTGCAGCATTGAACACTAATGCTACTGTTTCAGCGTAATAGTCGGTAGAGCGCGTTACGGAAACACCGTTAACAGTTTTGCACTGACCGTAGGAAAGTCACCACTGCTTGCACGTTCACCTCTATTTCGCTTGTTTATTGCCCTGGCCCTACGTCAGGCCAATCCGTTCATTACAGGACATACTTTATGGCCCCCTCAATTAAAGTGACAGAACCATATCGTGACGGAAGCCCTGGTCAAATAAAGAAGTATGAGGAGGCAGTTTGTGTCCATGAACGCCCAACCAATATGCAGGAGGACATGATCAAAATTTCGAAATGACAGCTTCGTACATGACTAGTGGTAATTCTCAAACTTTCGAGCCGACGACTAAGGCTTCAATAATCAGGCATGTTTGTACCCAAACCCAAAAGCCACGTCCACAGAAACACAGCAACCAAACCACGAACCAGTTTGCGCAACTGGAGGAGGGGGCCTCATCTTCGGATCGAAGCGAAGCACGGTGTCGCACTGCTGAAAGCTGTCAAACACTCGCAACCACTGGCGCTGCTGGAGCCGGAACTGATAAACACAGCCCCCTTTGGCAGCTGTGTCTTTTATGTATCACTTAATGTAATCGTAATCACAGCTTCCCAATACCGTGGAACAGCGTGGAGGTAGGAAGCTCAGTAACACATCCGAAGCTCGCTTCTAACGCTTATGGCTCGTGCCGGCCACGCAGCCCTAACCTATATATTTCTTTTTGTTTCCTTGGTTTAGATTTCTGGAACCCCGGGGCCCTGCTGCAACAGACGGACAGAGGGTCGACAGGTTGGCGCCCTTTTTTCCGGAAGATGCCTTCCAGGTCGGCATACACGCTACAACGCTATAATCATTGCGCGCTGGGCATGGAAGGGGCAAAACGCGACTCGGCGTTTTATATTTCATGCGCGAACGATTTATATTGCTAGCTCCAAGATTTTGCAGCACCAGATTGCAGTAAGAAAACCGCGGCTTCGGATGCGCGCCGCTCGTATCCTCCGCCCCCCCCCCCCCCGCCTGCTTCTCCCAGCTATTCCACGCGCCCACTCCTGCTGGTCTGGGCCCACAGCGCCAGGAACTGACACGCTGGTCTGCCATCGGTACCACCGACAGTTGTACAGAGGAAGCTATGGGGCACGGCACAGGCCTGATTTTCCGGCCCGAACCCGCTTTGTGCAGCCTGGGGCCAACACGGGCTTGGACATTTTTTTTAAATGAGCCGGCCCGGGCCCATTCTCTCAAGCCCAGGGGCGGCCAGGCCCCGGTCATTTATTTTTGAGCCTATGGAGTGCAAACGAGTGTGTGACCAGGCCAGGTGTTAGACGCAGAAAAAAACTCCTTTATAGTTGGTTGAGTGTATTCGTAGAGGACAACCACACGGAGGATCTAGTCTGTACAAGCACGTCATGAACCGAAACCCAGCAAATATGGCTTGAAAGTGCACGTAGTTTAGCTTACACCTTCTGCAGTTCTCGCCACATTGGCGTATTAATAGCTCGTATTCTTGCACGAGCTACAGCATCATCTTTGATGACCAGATTTCACGTGGTTGTCTCGACCACAAGTTGGTATTGCTGAATTGTTTTGCTCTTGATTTGAATCCACGAGTATGTACGGGTATTGAAATATTTTAGCTGAACTAGTTGTTAAGCGGTGGTGTTTCTATAGCACGCGAGTTTGACTCCAGGCCACGGCATCCGCATGTCGATTGGTGCGACATCTGAAACACACGTGTACATAGACTTAAGTGCACAGCTCCAGGTGGTCTGAAATAATTCCTTCCCCGCTAGGGAATTCCTTGTAATCGTAGCTTTGGTATCTTATACACCAAAATGCAAAATACTGATGCCGTACGTGAAATATATATGAAATTGCAGTACAGGACTATGAGACATAGCAAAACACGTTTTTAAAACAATGCCTAAGACTACCATCAAGAAGCGCGTAAAACATTGGCTTCGTATCTGCGTATTTCGTTGCAAATGTCGTCAAAAGACGATAGTCTTTGTAGACATTTGCCAAAGAAATGCCCCCCTTTGCTTTCCCGCTCACCTGTCATGATGTTCCTGTAAGGTCGCGCTCATCCCAAGGTAAACACACTAAAGGTTTTCTCAAGGCGATTTGAATTTACCGCGTTCCACTGCTACAGGCGGGGTTCCTCGATGCCAGCGCTGCAGTACGGCGGAGACGCGCGTGAATCGAGGCGGCCGACTACAAGGTTTATAGAACCGCGTTGCCATGCTCCACGTGCATTCCAAGCAGAACGTGAAACTTAGCTAGTGGAACCTTTCTTTGCTCTTGCCGCGTGATTTCTTATAGGCCGCCAGGAGGTGGCGGTTTTCTGCACTAGATGTAGAATATCATTTGCTAACAAAATACCAAGCATCCAGGAACACGGTAAATATCCCTTGTGTACTAATATTTCCGTAATGTCTTGTTCTTGTTCAACAAAGTTGACAGGTATAGGCATATAAACCGGGCGCAAACGGTTACATTTGGCTGTGAGTATATAAGACTATTGCGCAGCAAGCATTTTACTTTGGCCGGGTGGCTGAACCGAGTTACAGACAGACAGTCGGGGTGGCCAGACGCGCTTGCGTAGCTCGAAGTTCAGTTTCAAACGCGCTTCCGCAGACAGCGCGGGTTCCGTTATTCGAGGTGCCGGGGACGCGTTCTCGTTTCTTCGTCGCCGGTGCTGTCTTAGAGATATACCGAGGCAGTCGTCACCACTGACAAATTGAGTAGCCGGAAGGCGACAGCGATGGTGACGCTGCCTTCTAATATTTTAAATGCAGAGCATTTCTTAGCCTCGCCTGTTCCTGCGTCGGACGGCGTCCACAGCTCCGCGTCCGCAGCAGGTGCGCCTCCTCCTTCCCTCCTCTCTCTCAACAGCAACTGGCGCGCGCATGCGTCGTAGTCAGCCCGTTCGCTCCGTCGCGGTCGGCGTAACAAGTGTGTGATAGCAGCGCGATGGGGCGTAGAAGGGCGCGCGCTGCTTGCGCATGCGCGCTCTCCCTCCCGTACTGCTCTCCCTCATACTGCGCGCGCTGCAAATATAAAGCGGCTAGCGGTCGCGGTGTTTGGTTCGCACGGGTTGAAGCATTCCTTGGTTGACGCTCGCTCCACCCTAACGCGACTTTACTCTCCTCTCTCTACCCCAAAGCAACACCAACGCAACTACAACCCAACTACCCACCCTAACCGACTATACGCGGCGTTAAACACCCCCAATGCTCTGCATTTACTCGTGTTCCCCTCGCGGGAAGGCGCAGAATTTTTTAAGGTGTTTGTTGGGCCCGCTGGTAGAATGAATGCGATAGTGGTTCCGTTGGGTTGCCGCGTCCTTCAGCGCTTCGATTCCTCGACATGTTCAAGTAGTTTTCATCCCATTCACATTTCACTCCGGGAAAAAGGCGCTTAATTGCATCCCCATTTCTTTCCTCCAGGCGTTGTCTTAATTCCATTCCCATTCTATTCTGGCACCAGAAAAAGGTAGAGTGAATCCGGAATCATTCGAAATATGGAGTGGTAACTCCGCAACACTGGAAGATAGGCGCACACCAATATAACGGCAATATTTTAAACTTTTAGCTGAATATTCTTTAGCTTATTGAATAGGGGATTTCTATTCCGACGTGAGACGCACATTATTTACAGTTATTTGAATTGAATTACATCTTGTAATTTTTCCGCCAAGACATAGAGATATCTATATCTTGTTGCAGCTTCAACTTGTCATGGCGATTATGAATTCGGCGATAAATTCCGCAGTCATATGCATATAAATGTACGCGAGAAGAGACACAGCCGGTTAAATCAATATTGTAAACAAGAAAGAGTAATAAATCTAAGACAAAACCTTCCAGTACACCATACGTCACTTCGATTTCAGGGGAATCATAGCCATTAACAGATATATGCTGTTTACGGTTATTAAGAAAGGATTCAAGCTATTTTGATATTTTGGCGTTTAAATTTACTCTACGCATTTTTATCAGAAGCAATGTGTAATTAACCTTGCCGAACTCCTTCTGGAAAGTAGCAAAAATGCAATCTGCCTGGGAACCTTTATCGCGTATGCCGTGCGACAAATGAGCGAAAAGGACTAAGCGTGTTTTAGATGAGAATGATTGACGGAAATTATGTTGAACGAAAGAAAAAAAGACGTTTGATTCTAAAAAGTTTAGTGGTTCTAGCGGTTTAGTAAGGCGCCATTTTTCTGCTGCATATGTCATGACTCCCTGCTGGGGTTCTTACTTTTCACGAGTTCCCTTTCTCCTTTGAGAGTAAGGCGTACCTTACATCTAGCCATCCTATGATCGTTGCTCCAAACTTTACTTACCACCTCCATTTTCAGCACAACACTTGTGCTGCCACTCAAAATTAACGTAATTTCGTTTTTTATTGCCAAATCAGGACTTTTCAATAACAATTTTCTATGCTCTCGTATGTAGAGGAATGTATTCTACAACCGTACATTATTTTTCTCACCAAATTCCACCTGCGTATCTCCGCGACCATTGGAATTGTCTATTCCAAAGTTTCCCACTGACGCTTCGTTCAGTTTCTTCTTAGAGACTTTCGCGTTGAAGTCACCCTTTATAATTGTGAACTGTGTCATTGCCTTCCTCATTGCTGATTTCACGTCTTTGTAAAACATGTCTACGGCTTCATCATCGTATATTGTTGTTGGTGCATAGGCCTATACCATCGTTAACCCTTACCGCTTATTTGGCTTGATTGTAATGCCTTCGATTCTTTCGTTAATGCTGATCAATTCTTCCACGTTGCTTGCTAAGCCTTTATGGATTAAGAATCCCCCTCTACGTTATTTTTTCCTATAAATTCCCCTGTATCACAAAATATGCCCTGTACTTAGCTTAATGAAGCCCTCTCCTATTATTCGAAATTCGCTTAACCCTATAATATTGCCGCGACTTTATTTTTGTAGGGGCAACCCCCGACCGCCGAACGGGGCTGTGTCTTGTAATGGGTATGTGCTCACAGGTGAACAGAGGAGAAATAAGTCTAAGCTTGCTTGCTCTAGCTGTAGATCTTTCTTCGAATGCACCTTTTTGCCTATCTGGTTTTTTAATATTAATAATTAAAAAAACTCTTCTTGGCCAATCCCGCCTGAGTGGGTAATAAGCGCCTCTTTATGGGCCACCACACCACTACCGCCAGGGTTTGCCGGCACACGTTTGCCATGTAATAGACGCTTTTACTGTCCTTTCTGTAGTTCATCGCTACAATATTCTATGCAATGTCTCAGAGCTCCAATAATAGCTCTGCTAAGCTTCCCTCACTAGACATGGTTTGCGCGTTGAACATTGGCAGGATCACGTTCAAAAGGCGGCCTATCCGGAACGAGACGTTCTTAGCACCGTCTACTGTAGCGCTGGCTTGGCCGGCGCCCTGGTCGGGTTTCGTAAAGCTAATGAGAACTGTGGGCCGAAGTTTGCTAAGGCAAGTCACAGGAGGCGTCAGTCAACTAGTACATCATCGTGACCAGATCCTTCTTTTTGGAGAGAGTGCTGTTTGTGCACAAAGGAGACTTCCCAGCATGATGGTGCACATCTGGTTTGCCTCTGAGGCCTCCGGGATGATGATTGCTTGCGGAACAAGCAGCACTCCATTGCTGCGTGGGTCTGGCACAGATAACCCAACCAAATTTTAATTGAACATTTACAATAATTTATACTATGATTATATCTTTAGATTTAGAGAATATGCTAAAGTCGCCTGCCTACATGGCAAGTTCTTGTGGACCGTCTATATTTAGGTGGTTTTACTTCGCGTATTGTGGGATGCCTTGATTTAGCTGCGATATTTAAAAAAAATAGAATATACTCAAAGAAATTATGTTCGCTCTGTGCAGTAGCGTTGTGAATGGTTACTATTCACCACACATATTCTATATCTCTCGAAAATATTTACAAGTTATTATGATGGGTGGAACTCAAAGCTTTGGCAAAGAGTACGGACAGCCCAATCGGGAACTGGCTATTTTACAACCATGAAATTATTTTGTTTTTTATGGACATTTATACTTCTGAAAACAACAGATATATCAAAATTACGTTGTGTTAAGGAAAGAAAGTCGACACTCGACTGGAATCACACCCTAAAAAATCCTGAACAAAGCAGTTACGGTGGATATTGGCCTGATTTTGACAGATGGTTATGTGTTCTTACTTTAGAAATCGACGTAACATTAGAAACTTCTAGTTCACTTAGAAAAAAACACCAGAGGTACACCTCAATTAGTATGTACGCTTTGAAATTCATTACTTCTAGAGCCCCGCACTTATTCATGCTTTATAAGAACCCCTCCACTACTGCCGCCACACTATGTTCTAGTTTTCCGAATCGGTCTTGTATTTGGTGCTCTCCTAGGTTGCAAAGGGATAGAATTGGGCAACCATACAATGGTGTAAGCGCCACAGCCCAGTATGAACGGCGTGAATAAAACGAGTATTTACACTGTCATATAGCTGTAGGCTTCCAACAGACCCGCCGTCTAAATGCGTAGATTCGGTCTGCTCTATTGCTTTCTCACTAGTAAACATTGTAGGCGGTATCTTTAATCTTCTCAGGCTGGTATGGTATGTTTATAAGATAGGCATTCGTACCTATTAAATTGCTTTGTAGTTTGTTTTAGCAATTATTGTTCGCAATGCGTATTTTATAATACTTCAATTAGATGAAGTTGTCGGACATTGTATGCTTAAAGCGTTTATAAAAATCTCAATCTAGCCAGATATCTCATCTACTCTGTGTCATCTTATAAATATCTCCCGGTTCACTTTACGTCATCGCTATCATAGACTACCTATATCGATACAATCTTCTCTGCAGCATCCAGAACTATTGGCTTATGTCACTTTCGTGCGCCCAAAACTTGAAAATGCAGCGCCAATCTGGCGTCCATCACAAGCCTACCTAACAACTAAATTAGATTCCATCCACAAACCAGACGCCCGCTCAATTTCTTCGCAATACTCCCATAGAACCAGCGTCACTGCAATAAAACACTCTTCCTCCCAATGCTTGAATCCCGCAGAATTGTTGCCCGCCCATGCCTTTTCCACTGCTATCTCTATCATCCCCGCTCACGGGATCTATTGCTTCAACGACCTCACAGAACTTCAGCACGACTAAATCACTGCAGTTCTATTTCGCGTATCACCGGCCATACGTCCGCACTTACCTCGTCATTTTTTCCACACGCAATAGTGTACTGAAATGCTGTACCGGAGCACTCCGCATGATGCACCAACAGCGAAACATTCTGCACTAAGGTAACCGACAATTTGTCTGTGCAAGTTGCTTGTTCCTAATAACTTGACAACCCCTATTTTTTGTTGTGTAGTCTAAATCTGTCCTCACGCTTGGTGTTTAATTCTTATATCTGTATTTTTTACAATTTTGACACAACATTTGTGGTTTTGTTGTTTTACTCTTTTTTTCACTCCCATCAAGGCTTCTGTGGGTTTTCGTTAGCTTTCGAGTGCGTTATTTTGAACATTGCGCTGTACTTCGTCCCTTGACCTCCCTTATGTAATGCCCTTCGGCTCTTAAGGATGAAATAAATTAAATAAAATAAAATATGTGCACCGTTCCAACTTCATGTTTTGCAAGTTACACAGGAAAGGCAGCGTCGTACCATTCTCTTAAGGATTTGAGGACAGCGTAAACGCGCTTTTTACATCGCTGACTCAATAAATGATTTTCCAATATAACGATTCAATAACTTGTCGGAAATGTTCAGTGGTGTGGTGGTTGATGTCACGGTTAAAGCATGGCTGAGGCGGTGTACCATTCACATCAAAACTTGTCCCGGCAAAAAAGGGGCACTTATCACTAATAGCCGCTGTTGGGGCGCATACCGATATGACACACCAACAGCAGAATAAACTGTCTATGCGACGAATAAGGTGCGCGTCTACGCTTCTTTTTCTACATAGACGACCACAGACAACAAGTAGTGGTTTCTGGCAAAACATACACAAGAGCGGCCTGATTAACCTCAGAACGACACTACACAAGCGCACCATCGACGAATGGCGGTCGCAACTATTGCTTGCGTAGCTCAAAGCCACAAAGTGCCACCACCAAGTGCCAAACTGCCACCAAGGGTTAAATCTAAACACACAAGTACCCACTTTATGGTGCATATACACAAGTGTATAATAAAAACGTACTGACACATACACCGAAGCTTTATTATTTTCAGGGTATCACGTCTTCTCTATATATTCCTTCGGCCACAGTGCTTGGTAGTTCATTACCTCCAACCGTTGTGACCGTAAAGAAGCACTCCTGCAAAGCAATGTGTATCAAAGGATAAATATGCTATTTGTTTCACCAATAAAGATGCGTTCATGACAAACAATACGCATATGCAAAAAAACGTACCACGTAACAAATATTAGGTACTATATCCAGCTGTAGAACGTACGACCAGCCGTTCATTCTAAAAAATCACGTGGTTTGTCGCCGTGAAGGAGTGATACGATCACAAGTGAATTCAAAAAAGGATAAATTATATTCTGACTGATTATCATTACATAACCTTCGTTAGCGAAAGCCGACAATTATTCACCCGTAGTTAGCAACAAAATATTCCTTGCTAGTCTAACAGAATCTAATCTGCTTAACCTGAACTACACGAAATTCTCTGAAAACAAAAATCGGCTATTGCCCAAGGTAACTTGAAGAAAATTTTCCTCTTCCTCCTGATACTGTTCTTCCACCACCTCTATATCATCACCATCTTTTTCATCATCAATATGATCATCAGGCTATGTACGTTCACAGCAGGCCAAAGGGCTCTCCACTGGATCTCCAATTATCCCGGTCCAGTGCTTGCTGGGACAAATTTATCCCAGCAAACCTTTTGATCTCCTTTGCGTACTTAACTTTCCGTCACCCACTACCAAGCTTGCCTTCCCTAGGCATCCAGTGGGTTACCATTAATGACAAACGGTTACGTTACCTTCGGATTGCAGGCCCCGCCCACGCCCATTTCTTTTTAATTTCTACTAATGTGTTCATAGCACACGTTACACCTACTATGTGTCGTTTCATTGCTCGCTGAGTCGTCCTCAATTTCAGTTGAACTCCTGAACTGAGCCTCGAAGTTTCACCTCCGTTGGTGAGCATCGGTAAATTGCAGCTGTCATACACTTTCTGCTTCTGGGACAATTGTAAACTGCGTTTCATTATCTAAGAACGCCTGCCGACTGCAGTTACGCCTTTATTTTTTTTCTAATTATCTCTGCCTCAAGCCTGGGATCCTGGGTCACTACTCGGCCGACGTAGATATAATCGTGCCCCCTACATGCCCACTTATCTGAATCCGCTGCGCTCTCCCGAGGATATTAGGGATTACTTTAGTTTTCCACATAATATTTTCCAGGCCCACATTTCTGCTATGCTGTTCAAGCGCTTCAATCATGCTTTGCAATTTGTCCCCCTACCTACTTAGCAAGGCAACGTCATAATTAAATCTGAGGTTACTGGGGTATTCTCCATTACCCCTTACTCCCACCAGTTCCGAATTTATTGTTCTAAATACTTCTTGTAAACATGCTGTGAATATTATTCGGGAGATTGTGTCTCCTTGTGTGACGCCCTTCCTTAGAGAAATCTTACTGTTTTCCTTATGGAGGAGACTGGTAGCGGTGGGTCAATCGTAGATACCCTCCAGTATTTTTACGTTGTGCTCATGTACACGCTGATTCCGAAATGCCTGAATAACTGCTGAGGATTCGTCAGAGTCAAATACTTTCTTATAATTCATGAAGGCTATATATAGGCCTTAAGTACACTCCGCACATTGTTTTATCATGTAAATTATCATGCTTATACGGTGCATTGTTGAATAGCATTTACGAAATCCTGCTTGTTAATTAGGGTGACTGAAATCTCAGGTGGCAGAAATTCTATTAGCTATTACCTTGGTAAGTACCGTGTACACGACTGACAGTAAGCTGATCGGCCTGTAATTTTTCAACTCCTTCATGTCACCTTTCTCATGTATTAGGATGATATTCACGTTCTTCCAAGATTCCGGTATACTCGCGGTCATGGTACACTGCGTATATAGGTTTGACATTTTTTGCAGCACAATTCGCCCGCGATGCTTCAAGAGGTCTGCCGTTATCCGATCCCCGCCAGGTGCTTTTCTCGTTGCATTTCTTTCAAAGCCTCCTTACCTTCTTCTGTCATTACTGGTGGATCTCTGTGTCCTCTGAACTACTTCGTAAGGTATTATGCTGGATGTTGCGATTACTGTACAGATCTCTAAAGAACGCTTCGGCTGCTGTAACTATTTATCCCTATTTGTAACGGCATTGCCTTGCTTGTTTTTAGGTGCATAGATCTGATTTTCCACCACGCCTAGACTCCTCTTTGCTGCTTTTAGGGTGCCTCCATTGTCTACAACATGCTCAATCCGCTCCATATATTACTTTCATACGTCGGCTGTCTTCCGATCCTGGATTATCTTTGAAACCACCTCTAGTTCTATTCTGTCAGATGGAGAGGGTATTGACATACATTGCCGTTTTCGAATATAATATTTCGTCTCCTTGGAACGTCTACCAGCATCCTATATAGCTACCGTGCCTACGACTTGTACTGCACACTCAGTGATAAAAACGTGTAAGATTGTCGCTGGCTTCCTTTGTCGTAAACTCTGCTTCCTCTGTAAGAGCTTAATATCGGTTCAGCAGCGCGATCCGGAATTCTTCTACTTTACGTCTTACTGTTAGTTCATTATTCGGCTTCTTTCGTACTAGCTTGTTACAGACACTCCTCCAATCTAACCTAATTTGATATCTTAACATAGGGTGGTCACTACACTTTACCCTTCTGAGCACTTCCAAATCCTTCATGATGCCAGCGTTATAGCATAATGTGAAGTCAAATTCATTATTATGAACCCCATTCTGGCTCCTCCACGTCCACTTCTGGCTCTCGCGTTTGCAGGAGAAGGTATTTATAATGCGTAGATTATGCTGTTCTCGAACTCTACAAATAGGGTCCCTCGGTTATTTTTATTATTCAGACCATAGTTAACAACTGACTTTTCTTCAGCCTGCTTCTTGCCTACTTTAGCATAAGTGTATCATAAATGCTGCATATAGTCGTTACATGTTACTTTAGCCATTTCCAATTCCACATCTTCATAGAAGCGTTCAACAAGCTGGTTGTCGTGGCTAGATGTAGGCACGTAGCCCTGTATCACCTTGAGTTTCCAACTCTTATTTAGCCTATTTACAAGACCGGCTGCCTTTCGGTAATGCTGTAGTATTCGTACATGTTGTCCGCTATCTTTTTATTGACTAGAAATCCACCTCCCGGTTCGCTTCTGTGCACTAGAGAACGGTAACAAAGGACGGGTCCATTTTTCAGCTCTGTAAAGGCTAAACCTGCTTTGCTAACCTCGTTAAGCCTCATTACATCTCATTAACGTCATCTAATCCATCGAACAACAGCTCTAGAATCGCCTCATTAGATAACGCTTTTGTGTTAAACGTTGCCAGGTTCAGATTCAAATGGCCGCCTGCCCGGATCCACACCCTCTTCTACATAAAAGGTCTGACCGCCGGCGTGGTCAGTTGCTTCGCAGCAACGGGAGACTGCGGGCCGAGGTTTAATTGGCGTATTCATGAGAAGGTGTGGCCATTACTACAGCGGGGTGGCCAGTCCTGGTGAGGTGACGGAGTGCGTTATTAGCAATGGTCGCATGGATCACGCCGCACCCCAAGCGTCATTCTGCAATTTCATCAAGGCACGAAATATTTTGAATCACGTGGGTATTAAACCAAGATGTTAAAAGCAAATGCACGTTGCATTTTCTAAGAATTACGTTTCTAGGAATTACGTTTCTAAGAATTACGGTACAAGTCTCCTGGCCTTCTAGTACCTGCACTTGCAAAGAAGGACGAGATGCACCCGACTGGGCAGCTGCCTTCGAAGCACTCAGGCGTAACGCTGAAGAAAACACGCGAATTACCAAAGAATTGATGAAAGAACATGCGCTTACGAGATCGTACATGGAAGAAATGCTGAAAGAAATAAAGCAAATGAAATTGCACCAAGCTGGACAAGACAAAGAAGTTAACCAGATGAAGCAGGATCAGGGCATGTTCTAGCAGATGGCTTTACAAACGTTCGAGCAAATCCAAGCACAAATTTAGAATATTAACACCACCCTGAAAGAAAACCTGGAAACCCAAAGAAAAATTCAGGACACATTGGCCACTCTCATAAATAAAAAAGACCGAACTAGATCGAAGAGTTACCACCATAGAAGAAAAGGACAAAGCTCGTAAAAAGCCCGAAAGCTACCCGGGAAGAGAAGTAAGAATGGAGGAGACGTTAGACGATGATGACATATAGCCCCTCTCAAAACTTCGACGACAAGAGCGCGGATGAACGACTCAAAATTTGGCAATGGAACTGTAGAACAATTAGGTTAAAAAGACATAATCTCTCACAACTAACTGAAAAGAAAAAAACCGGACATCCTGGCCCTTCAAGAGACAGGGACAGATTCATTAACATTGCGGGGATACGAAACGCACATAGCAGAAGGCAGGACCCGCACAGCCATCCTGACTTCGAAATATCTAACGAAGCAGCAGCATTCCATCCAACATAGGATTGAAAACACCGTTGTCGACATTTTGCCTCCAAAGAAGAATCAGAAGAGCCTGTTTATATTGAATATATACAGCCCGCCCTCGGACAAACTAGGGAACCTTGACAACCTAATTCGATCCGTCTTGAAAGTGTCAAAATGCCATAAACTTATAACGGTTGGGGACTTCAATGCACCCCACGTAGCATGGAGATATACCCGAACTATAAAAAGGGGCTGAAGTCCACAATGTGGCCAACCAATACCACCTCACCCTGTGGAACGACACACAACACCCCACCAGGATCGGGAATAGCTTGGCAAAAGACACCAGCCCTGATATCGCCTTCTCCAGGGGAATACCACATGTAGAATGGGAGAGGCTATATGAAACATTGGGCAGTGACCACCACATAGTCCAACTGAGCCTCAACCATCATTACAACCGAACACCCACCACAGTGGGCAAAACAAGAATCACGGATTGAAAGGCCTTCAGAGAGGAAGAAGAAGACGACGAGGAAAATTCTTTGTATGACCTAGAAAAGTGGACAGAAGGTGTGGTGGAAAGGGCCAACAAATACACAAAAGAAATTCAACTGACAATAGATAATCCAGCAGTGGACCCTGACCTTCTGCACATCTGGGAGGCCCGCCGCAGCCTCAGCCGGAGGTGGAAGAAACAAAAGTGCAATAGGAAGGTAAAACTACGTATTGCAAATCTAACAAAGCAAGCGGAAGAATACGCAAATCAATTGGCTACAAGGGACTCTTAGTACAAGAGGAACTTGGAATATCCTGAGATTCCTCATGCCTCAAAATAACGAATCCAAATCATTTCCCCAGTGGACACACCAGGGACAGAAAAGGACGTCCTCCAAGCGACGAAAGAAAGTTCCTTGGAAATAATAGCACCACGTACGCGCCACCCGCCGTTACCAACCTGGACTACAGAGGGACCCCCAACCCCGACATAGACAGACCATTCGCCAGGTGTGAGCTGGACGCCGCTCTGGCCAAACTCACAAGAAACACCACCCCGGGAAGTGATAAGGTGATGAACAAATTACTGCGTAATACAAACGAAGACATGCCGAACAAAATACTAAAAAAATAAACGATGTATCTGAGCAAGGCAGGCTGCCGGCCAGTTGGAAACATGCCGACGTCACAATTATTCCGAAACCAAACAAACCTATCAAAATATCTAACCTCAGACCAATATCACTGACGTCGTGCTTGG
The DNA here is from genome assembly GCA_013339765.2 of Haemaphysalis longicornis. Lineage (NCBI taxonomy): Eukaryota > Metazoa > Arthropoda > Arachnida > Ixodida > Ixodidae > Haemaphysalis > Haemaphysalis longicornis. The sequence goes on from CM023457.1 coordinate 69,587,649, forward strand.
GTAAACTAAGGGAGCACATGGTTCTCAATAGACTCACCTGCCATATCGAAGAATCACCAGAAGACAGAGGGGGATTTCCGGACACCATGTATGGCTTTCGCCCCCACTTGTCAACCGAGGATATCCTTTTACAAATTAAAGAAGAAGTGATTGACAACCTGAGTACCACGCAAAAAAGCGCCATTCTTACGCTAGACGACAAGGGAGCATTTGACAATGTGTCGCATGCAGCCATACTCAAAAATCTCCAGGAAACTCAATGTGGAGAGAAAGCCTATAACTATGTAAGGAAATTTCTATCCTCACGGACGGCAACTGTAAGCTTAGGAACCCTACAAAGCGAAAAATTCGACGTACCAGCGAAAGGAACACCCCAAGGCTCAGTTATCTCGCCTCTATTATTCAACCTCGCAATGATCAAATTACCAGATTCACTAAAAACTATCCCACGGCTTCGACACGCTATCTATGCGGATGATATTACTTTCTGCATGACCACAGGGTCAACCGGCACACAACAGCATGCACTACAAGAAGCAGTAAACCAGACGGAACAATACCTCAGGAATTGTGGCCTTTCCCTAGCTCAGGAGAAATCAGCATTTCTGATAATAAAGAAACGGACAAGAGGACGACCACCACCGGAGTCCCTCGACCACGAAGTGACGCTTCATGGGGTCGTCATCCCAAAGGTGGACACGCTGAGAGTCTTGGGACTTGTCTTCCAAAAGGACGGCGCGGGATCAGCCACTCTCCAAACATTACAGTCTACCCTCTCCCAGGTCACCCACCTGATCAAAAGAGTGACCAGCAAAAAACACGGGCTAACAAAAGAAGACACGATAAGAATGATCCAGGCACTAATCACAAGTCGAATAACCTACGGAACCCCTTTCCTAGGACTGAAAACAGCAGAAAAAGAAAAATTAAACGTTTTAATTCTACAAACATGCAAGATGGCGCTTGGATTACCGGCCAAAACCTCAACCAAAAACTCCTGCAACTAGGGGTGCATAATACGTGGGACGAACTGACAGAAGCGCACCGGGCAAGCCAACTGGAACGGTTCAAGCTTACAAAAACGGGCAGAGCTACCTTGTACCGCCTAAACTATCAGGGCCCAAAAGAAGCAGAAAACCAAAAGCAACGCATCCCCCTCGATTTAAGGGCGCACATCGAAGTAGCAAGCATCCCACGAAGCATGCACCCCATCTACCACAAGAAGCGTCGCGAAGCCAGAGCGGAAGCGCTCCACAGATCCTACAGAAACGATCAAAACTCAAGATACGTTGATGCGGCAGTGTATCCAAGCCAAATAAATAAACGAGCCCATACAATAAGCGTTGTAGACTTCAAAGGTTCCAACCTATCATCGGCAAAAATCAAGATGGGAGACACGGACTCGGCGGAGGAGGCAGCGGTTGCGCTTGCCGTCACCACAGCACCGGAAACCAAAGAGCGAATCACAGTGCTCACGGACCCGCAAGCAGCCTGCAGGAATTACCAAAAAGGAAGAATTTCTAAAACGGCGCTTCGAATATTATCCAAGACGTTTCAAGCACGCCGAAACCCAATAGACATATACATCGTGTGGACACCGGGGCATGAGTCCCTAGAAGGTAACGCAGCGGCCGACGCCGTAGCCCGAGACCTCTCACTCCGGGCAGTTGCCTTGACGGGAACACACGCATTGCCCGGGATGCCACACAGCCATCCCATCGCCAAACGTAGCAAAGACATCTTGAAACACCTCAGGCTTACAAGAAGGAAATACCCACCTCCACATCCAAAGCTCACCAGAGAAGAATCAACACAACTACGAAGACTTCAGACAAATTCCTTCCCACATGCCACACAATTGCATATGATGTACCCCACATTATACAGCTTCGAATGCCAGTTCTGCAGCGGAATGCCCAACACCCTATACCACATGGTGTGGGAGTGTAAGGGCGTCATGGAACTACCGGAGGTCCTGGCGCCATCACCGGAGCAGCGGGAAGCCGTGCTGACCAGCGCGGTCCTGGAGAACCAGCCTGGTCTGGTGAACCGGGCTCTTCGTGCTGCGGCAGGCCATTGCATCCCGGACTAGGGACGCCAACCAAAGGGGGCGACCCCCTCAAGACCAACGCAGGAGATCATCCTCCGCTCCTTTATCATTTATGGCAAATAAACGTTTATACTACTACTACAACTACTACTTGCGAACATCAAAACTTCGACTTCATCTTATTTGTAAAACGCGTGATACACCACCGAAGTAAACACTTGATTCATCAATGGCATGAACGCTGCTTGAATAAAGACATTGGTTATGCGCCTCTTCCGTTTTATTGAGAGAAATTTAGCAATGTGTTTTGATAATCATTTGCATTTAGCAATTCTTTCTTTAGTATATTTATTTTGTCGAATGAGTTTTTTTGCATTAGGTTCTCACTCATTCTGTGTAAGCATGCTTACGGGATTGAATTTATTCTTATTTATTTAATTAAGCATTATTTTTACTGGCTGTGAAATTGTACTTTGGATCTTTTTGATGTTATAATAGGAGGTCCCCCGGAGAGTTGTCTATCTTTGGGACCTACTACATCGCCCGTTTGAAGGTCGTTCCCCTAAAATAATGCATTCACATTTAACGCAGAATTGATTTTGATTGAAATAGAGGATGAAATCAAAACATGACCTAGGTTTAGGGCCATTCGTGACATTTAAATTACGGAATCAATACTGTTGCAACAGGAAAACACTCATTCATCAAGCCTTCCATGACTCCAGCAACAGCTTTCGCTGCATGGTTTCCCTATCACCTGGTTGTGCAAGAAGGACACCCTGCTTTAAATTTCTTAAGTAACCGCTGTAGGAAGCTTAACCGTTGAGTATGTAGTCTAGAGATAGTTCGCAGTTTAGACATAAAACGTCGATAAATGCGAATTAGAGAGCAAGAAAACAAGTCTATTTAGACAAACGGCTCCTCTCTTCGGCATGCGTTTTCGCTGGGAAGGCAAATAATAATTTAGGGGGGACTTCCCAGTGACATAAAACAACACTATAATAAGTTAAGAAAAGCAGGGACACTAGACAAGGAGAAGCTGGCCTCGGATGTACGCACGCGTGCATATGTAGATATTCTATAGATGGTTTACACCGCAGCACGCTGGGCGCGGCCATATTTGACGACGTTACGTTATTCACCATGGGTGGCCATATAGAACGCAATTCTCAAACTCGCCTTCGCTCGATTCTGTGCAAATTGGCGACAGCAGGCGCGGCTTGATGCACAACTTCGACGATCATTTCGAGTTTGCCATATATAGGGTATTGGCGCCAAATGGATAGGGTGTGCCAACGTTAAGAGGGTGTTAATTAACGCAAAACACAACATAAACGTATTTTGAGCGCTGTTTTGATTCGACTCTTTGGCCTTCTTTCTGGTCCAGCCATCCAATAAGAGGCTGTCCTACGGCTTTAGTTTTTCTATTTTTACAAACACTCTGATAGGAACAAAATTGAAATATAATAGCTGTAACATCGTTAACGAACGGCTTATGGAGCACGCGTCCAGTGTCAAAGCAAAATGCGGTGGAGGGCTCCCCTCGCAAGTGCCGTCCTGAAGTGCACTACTGAATTTGAGCAGTGTAAAGTGATTAAAGTGATAACGCACTACGGCAATCAGCACACTGGTGAATTATACGTGTATTATAAGAGAATATACATGAATTATAAGAGTGGCAAAGGTTACGCAAGTTGCCCTTCTTGTACCTTTTCTCCAAATGAGATGGCGTTTTATGAGGTTTAAGCGAAATGGTCAAAGTAGTAATATGATAACGCAAACTACCTGTTGCTTTTAACGTTTTTTGTTTATGTTGCCGAGACGCAAATAAACACTTTGTTGGTAGTCCGCGCTACGTGTGTGTAGCCTCCTTTTTTTGTCCCCTCTTGAGCTCATGTTATTCTGTTCAGAGCACTATCGCAAAACAGCCTTTCGCGCCTAATCTTGCGTGCGGGCTAACTTAACTACACCATCCCGGCAGCATGGCACTTCATGGACATGACGCGACGCAACAGACACACAGATAACCACACGCAAGCACACAAACACGCACGCGTAGTCTCATGCACACGCAAACACACATGCGATTGAAGAAGTTTAAATTGAGGCGTTGTAATATAGGCTGCGCCCTTTTCTGTTAGGCCAGCATGACGATTTTGAGGAGACCGTTGTGGGTTACAACCTCAGCTATTTGTAGTTAGCATCTCTGATGTGGACAAGTGGCGTAAAAGTGTTGATTGTAATAATTTTGTCTGAAAAATGAGGCACAATTATTTCCTTTTTATTTGTTATAATAAACAATAAGTGGTTTCTGGTCATAATCTATTGCTTCCTAATTTTTCCGAGCCATCCGTTAATCCTTTCCTTTTTTTTAGTTCGGTCACACAGCGTTCGCAAGTTCTGATGGGAGAGGAGCTTTAGTGTGATGGAAGAAGTAGCGGGCACGTCTAGATACCCTTTGTGTCGAGCAAGAAAATAACGATGGGGCTTACAACGAACTGCATGCACAGGCGTGGCACCTACTGCAGCACGTAATATTTATTCTCTTTCGTCTCTGACGTAGTAATGTTGGCCTCTAATTTTGTTTTTGTGCAAGCTCATGATTACCAGAAGATCGAAATTATTAAGAAATCCTCTACTTCGGTGATCCCGATATTCGTACTCTCCGCCGTTGCTTGCTGGCTATGACGTTGCTCCAACTACACCCCACTACGTGGAATCGATACCGGCCGCGGTGGCCGCATCGTGGACGGAGGGGAAAAGCCAAAACGCACGTATTTCGACACTTCAGGACACAATAAAGATACCCAGGTAATAAAACCTAATCCGTCGTCATCCACTGCGACCTGCCTTTTAGCCCATCTGTAGTGCTGGCGGTTAAACCAGAAACATTTATTGATTTTTTTTTGTATCGACCCGCCATTTGTGTGGTTTGTCATTGGCAGCAATGACGTACGAGGAAATCAGTCAAATACATGAAAAATATTTGCCAAACCAAGCAAACAGTTGGGACCGGCCCTAAATGCAACGTTGTGAAAGCTAATATATGTTCTGCAAGACAGCAAGGATAATTTAGATTTGAGAGCAATAAATTTTGGCGTGGTAACAAAATTTTCTCTTGTTTAGGAAAAAAATATTCTTCGGGTGGATTTGACTGGTTTCGAAAAAAAGCTCCTCATCAGTTAGCGGACGCTTGATTAGAACGCTTATAGGGAAAGCCTATAACAAACAAAGAAAAGTCTGAAAATTATCCGAATACGGCTATCGCTTCAAAGTAACATGTGAGCGTGACCCAATAACAGGGGAGCTATTCCAATTGTCTACAGCAAGGGCAACGTTTTGAGGCGGAGGGTGAAGCCGGATGAATGAAGCCGGTGCGTCGGGGGCCGGGCGGGCAACCGGAAAGGGGAGTCTTTGCTGGCAAAGGAGAAAACCGGGAAATCGACATTTTTATACAAGACTTGACTAGATGTCATGCTTATTTCTGAACCCATTGGAGGTCTGAGCCCAGACTAACACCATGTTATGTCAAACTACCACGTCGACCTTCCGATATAAAGGTTTTCGGTGCTGAGCACGATGTCGCGGGTTCGATTCCCGGCCGCGGCGGCCGCTTTCCTGATGGAGTAGAAAAGCAAAAGCGCCCGTGTGGACAAGCTCTCGGCGCACATTAAAAGATCCCCAGATGGTCAAAATTACTCCGGAGCCCTCCACTATGTCGAGCCTCGTCGCCTGCATTGCGTTGTCGCGTCAACCAGGAATCTGGCGTCGTGTCTACAGTCTACAATCTACAATCTACAATCAATCAGGAATCTGGCGTCATGTAGGGGGACACAGAATACTGCCCCTCAGTACGCATGCAGCTCGCGGGTGGCAGGTTACCGACCCTTGGTTTACAGCATACCGAGATTAACACTGCGTCATGTGGGAGTGCCCCTGACGCGGACCTAAGGGACGAACGGGATCCGACGATTCGTATTGCGAATCAGGGCATGCTCCAAAGCGTTTTGACATCGAAACACCAACTTGGAATATTGAAAGTGTGCCTACGCGATTCTACAGGGAGACTTCGCATTTTGCATGTTTGGAGACTTGTCTCAATCCGTCATGTCAGGAGCATCATGTGTGCTCGAGCCGCAGCGTGTGACACAGGCTGTGGTTCATATAGGCCTTACCGCAAACACGAAAGTCCGACACACACTACCCGTTCACACACTCAGACGCAGGCTGCTTCGATGCACAAACGCCTTCACAGAGTGTAATTCCCAGTGAAATAATTTTTTTATACCGAACAAGCATAACACCAACGTAAAAGCTTTAGCGTGTCGATTCTTTGTGGTGTATTTCAACTCACTATAATCGAGATGTTTCAATGTTTTAAATTTAAATCTTTTATATAACAAGCCTTTGCAAAACTATTTAATACTCGTGCTCCGATTGTCTCAATTTTCGGCGCGCTCTTTTACGCTGTGGGTATTTTCACTGTGATTTATTATGACAAAATGTTATAAAAGCTGACGTTCGTGCAACACTTACAGGCACCATAGCTGCGAAATTTGCTCTCAATCGTAGTAAATTCACCGTAAATAAAAATAATTGCAAAAAACAAAATTCCCGTTAAATCCAAATGTAACGTTATGACGCCAGTAGAAAAGAATACTTACCACTGTTCTATAAGGAACCCTCACGGCTCTTGACAACGATAATGTAATGTTCATTTTAACCACACCTTTACCAGGGGAGAAATTAACGTCTCTACGCACTTTGTTTTCGCTAAAAATAAGCGGAAGCTTCGCAGGCACACGAATTTTGGTCGGAGGTTCTTTGGTGAATTTCCAAGTCAGTTCAAAAGTAAGATGTTCTAGAGTTGGTTTATCTTCGTGCACACGGTTTCCTCTCAATTTGATGCATTGCATTTCATAACTTGTTGAGTCGGTTTCCGACCTGGAGAAAACAAACGCAAAGAATAATATTCCTAGCACTGCAAGCGCAATAATAGAAGATGAATTTGCAATTTGTTTTAACTGCATCATTCCAAAAAATATACAGTTGGCGAAGGGTGAGGAGACCTCACTTTATTTATGGTAGTTTTATAGGGCTACCTCCGATTCGGCTATAACAATTGAAAACATTTTTGATGTGGAGACGCCCACATTTTCTTGGAACATTTGTGTAACTCTTAGTTCGTTCACTAAACTGCTTAATTAAGGTTATCGCTGGCAGTCCCTAAAATTAGCTAAGCGAAATAACATGACAGAAGGAGGTTCATCTGGGGGGGGGGGGAAGCAAATGAATATTCTCATCCAGGTTTTGTGTGCGAAAATCTGGTCGAATATCCAGTAGGAACAACAGAATCGTCTCTAATTTCAAGCGGGCGATAGATCTCAATCACTCCGGGAAAGAGGAAACCAAAACGTTGCCATTCATGAGAAACAATGTCTCGGCCTTCTATGAAAATCTACATAGCTGTACCATTTTCGCTTGACGAGTGCGAACAACGTACAATCCGGCGTTCTCTCCCGAGTATTCCAGCATATATCGCCCCGGCACTGCAGTGCCCGAAACTGATGCTCGGCAACTACTCATATTTTACTGGTCGTCAACTTGCTCTGAAGTAAAGGAAAAGACCGCGTCTACGTAAGACATAATACGTCGCCGGACTTTACGACTTACTCCAGTATGGTCTCCGGACCTACGGAATTCCCCAAACTTTTCGCGTACTGGCCATGACTGGTGACTAAATTAGGCCAAGTATCTATCACCGAGAGCTAATCAGGGAGCCACATATATTTTTGTTGCGTGCTATAGTGACGATTGCTCTCTCATACCTGGGCCCTAGACCCGGGCCGTGTCTGTTAGAAACGCACCGAGTCACAGGAAAGCACACCTTTCATGGAATGAGAGCCTTTCCTACAGGTCCAATTGTTCCGAAGCCCACGCACGCACTGCCGCAGACCCTTGCTCATTCTGCGTGCAGACGCTCCGCATGCCCATCATTCTGTCTTTGTCGTCTTTTTCATGCCAAAAAATTTCCAAACCTCCCACAATAATTTTGTTTAAAAGGCGTGAGTTTAAATGACATGATCATGCTTCGGAGAGTAAAGCCATAGATTCGCGATCTTTAAATTTGCACTGTCTCGGCTGCTCTTGCTCATCAGAGGTAACGCGGGTATAAATGAGCTTCTAACACGGATCTGCACTGTATTAGTGTTTGGTTATCAAAAGCCACTCAGAACTAGCGCTTGTTCTTAACAACCCTGAAGTAAAAACAAAATGAGCGCAAGTCCACACCTGCACCTGATTTGAATAAATTAAAGTACAGAATAAAAGTCGAAGAAAGGCCAGGACGCCGACCAGAAATTCTTTAGAGTTTAAAGGAAATTACCGTTCCGGCCTCCACACGGAAGCCTTGGTCACAATAAAATCTTGAAGGGAAATAATCGCCTTAAGTGAGTTTCACAACGCTGCGCAAGCAACTTGCGTAGATTGGGGACAGATTTCCGGCGTTGCCTATGCAAGTTGCCTGCGCAGCGTTGTGAAACGTACTTAAGGCGATTATTTCCCTTCAAGATTTTACTTTGACCAATGCTTGCTTGCGGAAGCCGAATCGTTAACTCCTTTTAAACTCTAAATACCTTGCCCTGGCCTTTCTTCTTCAAAATGCATCCCGACCAGGCGGGTTTGCGTCATACCTTTCACTTCAAGAATAAAAGTCATGCCCTCTTATGCACCAGTCTAGACACATCTGTCAAATCCTGAGAAGTGTCATTGCTACAAAAGTGGCATCTACTGAACATAACAATGTGAATATTGAAATGTAAGTCGAAGGCCGCAATAACTGCGAGAATTTTTCCTACGAATGGTTCGTGATAGAATGTTAATACTTACACTTCGTCGTGTAAATTTCTGAAACAAATATCACAGACGAGCGGTTAGTGCTCCTTAAAATCTGTACCAAATTACTGTACTCACGAAAATACAAATATTTTTTGCGTTACTGAAATGCAATTATGCAGCCACCGCGATTAATAATAGGCAATGGGCGGCATTCGCCACCGTGATGCACCCGTTTGCCGTTCTACGATGCACTTTTTTCAACCACTAAAACAATCATCAGGTACCCTTAGTTCGTAAATTAAAAAAGAATTTGGAAAAACCTAAACAATTCTTAGTACTTAAGGCTCAAATGATCGCCGCTATTGAAACCATCGGCGCTATTGAAATAGTGGTTGAAGTGATAACCGCGTATTGCTTCGTTTCTTCCTGCCCTGCAGAGAATTTCTTCCTTCATCATCATGCTGGTCTACGCACTGCGTATGTCTCGGCGTGTAGTAGCGCTTAGTAGGTTTGTAACAGGTTTTTATTGGCTTCCCTCTGTAGTTTTCAAGCTGACGTAGCTTATACACGCAGACGACGCGTTGCTAACACTTCACTTTGTCTAAAAGGTTCACCTTCTTGTCCCTTGAGAAGCATTTTTGAGGCTCCCGTGTCGGTAAGGTTTCTTCTCCTCTGTGTTTGAGACACTTGGTATTGAGATCTCTTTACATTTGGCTGTTTAAACAGTCAAGTGATGCTGGGGCTCGCACGGGCTGCAATTTCTTCTGGTATGGTTATACGCTGCCTCTTTGGTGCAGGTTTCTTCCCAGCGCAAAAACTGTTTCTTAAATCCACCCACAAACCGCTCTCATTGCTTCGCCGAGGTGGACAGCAACATGTCCCTTCCTGCGATGGACGCCGTTCGAATAAAACGGCATCATAGGCCCACGTGAGGGCATCAGTGTCATGGGCGAACAAATTCGACATTGCGTGTTAAGGAATCAGCAGCCAGAGACAGCGATTGGGCGCCAACCCAGACCTCCGCGTGTATAGCCATTTGGTATGTAATGTTTGCTCCGCATAATAATGTTGAGCTTTCGCCTAATTGTTTTGTTGTCTTTTTCTCTATGCGAGTGTCTGAATCGTCAGTGGTCTTACGACAATTGCTGTAATCATCATTAGAAAATGGCCTTGCGTTTGTACGGGAAAATGTTGGAGGAAATATTGATGTTGAAACTAATTGAATTCATAAAAGGGTTAGTACATTCATAAAGAAGCTGTGGTAATCACTGTATAAATTGACCCCAATCGGCGTGTGAACAATCATATACATTTAATTGCTGTTACCTAATCATTAACCTACCGACATGCCCAGCAAAAAGAAGCTGGTCGTATACAGGGCGTGGAGTGGAGGTTGTTCTTTTCCAATTCTAAGATCGCAGTACATGCATTAGGTCGAACATAAGCAGGCTACATTCGTGGAGGCGAACTAGTTGGAAATTGTGCCTGACTAAAATTTCCGGCGCATGGGATTCATTCTCATTCAGACAAACAATGACCCAAAATTTTCGTTCATTTTTTCATTAATTTACTTAGCCATTCGTTATGTTGGTAGCCGTTGCGATCCCACATACGCAGGAATGATTTTTGCCTCAATGAGCCCTGCTTGCTTTTATAATGATTTCGTTTCATGAAAACAAGACGCAAATGCAAATGGTTAGCCACCACGACGTTGGTAGCTCGAAACACTGCAGCAGAACTACAATATCCAGTACTCAAGAGAAACGTTTGTGTTAAGGAATCTTAGATCTCTTGATCTAACGATGATCATAAATCCCAGACAGCTATTTTTTCAATGTTTAGGCTAACCATTGCTGGTGACACAAATTTTCACCACCCCCTCGAATTTGCTATAATATATATATATATATACCTAATATATATTAATCTATATATATAATATATATTAATATATAATATATATATATAATAGTTTAAAAAGAAAACTTGGAAACTTCGAACAAGGTAGAAACCACGATTTGTTGTGAACTGTTCGGCAAAGAAAAAAGCAAAGGACACACCAGAATCATCTGCCTTCGTCGAGGCAGATGATTCTGGTGTGTCCACAACGTGATCTGTCATAACTTTTTGATTGTATGCACACGCGTAGTTTTGTTTTTTGTGACCCGATTGTTTACGGAGAGAGACTTCTCTACTCTGTATATGAGTATGCTCATAATTACGTGGAAGTATATATTTACATTGTTTGTATAGCTACATCTGTATTATGTGTAATTGATAGTTCCCGCTTCTGTACATTACTTTTCTTATTGGACCCTGCACTAGCCTCTGGCTATGGGTCCAATCAGTGTTTGTAAACTTCATGTGACAAATGCTAAGAAACATTCAATCAATCAATCAATCAATCAACCCCTCGCCTGGCTGGCACGCTCTGTATAGGGGTAGGTACCCAGGTGAGAGGAGAGAAGGCAGTGGAATTGAGAAAGCGGATTGGTTTGGGAGTGTGCAGGAGGAGATATTGAGGGGTGAAGAAGTTGGTATGGTTTCTGCCGCGAAGTCGGTAAGGGGGAAGTCAGCCAGAGGTTGATATTCCAGGAAATTCTTAACGAGAAAGGATACGTGGGTGTTTGTTGCCCCGCCACGCGGCCAAGCGAAAGGTTCTCAGAAGCACGGGAAGCAGTACAGGCGATGGGAGAAGTCTTTCTCAGAAGCTATCTGCAAGCGTCAGGTCAAAAGATAAGGTAGAGAAGCGGGGAAATAACTAGGTCCAGGAAAAAAGACACAAGAAGGAAAACAAATCAAGAAAAGAGCCCACACACACGTACACACTCACACAAAATAAAAAGCAATAACCGCACAACTAAAATGGCACATGTCGCCAACAGCAAAATTCCTCGAACAGGCTTTTCCTCAACTCTAAAACGAAAAGATAAAGTTAGAGTGACGTACGGGGCACAAGACAAAGCGAAGAAAAAAGACAGGAAAAATAAAAACAAAATTGAATTTAAGAAAAGGTTGCAGGGATGCCTGCGCGTATTACAGTGGAAGCTCTGGAATGAACTCAAAAGAAATTAGGTGACCGAATATGGAGCAGAGGGAGGGGTCATATCCTTTGGATAAGGTACAAACCAGAGGGTGTCTAATGCAGTATTCCGTGGGAATATCGCGAGGATTCCAAGTTGCCACTTGACGTAATAATTCCAGCAGTTTTGTGAATCTGTGTATTAAAAAGGATTCTCGGTATGTTCTGTCACTAGGAGACTTGAAGTTTGACTGAAGTATATACAACCTAAGGTAATGAAAATTGCGGCCAGATTGGTTGAAATGCTACGCTACAGGTATGGAAGATTTGCTAACAGTATCTTCCCGGTGACCATTAAGACGTAGGCTCATAGGTTGATTCGTTTCGCCAATATACTGTTTGTGGCACCATGAGCATTCCAACATGTACAAAATGATGGAAATAGTGCACGTAAAACATGAAATAATCTTGTGAACATAATTACTGGCAGTGCGTTTTACAATGCAGTCTGTCTGCAGGTGCTCGCAAGTCTTGCATCTGGGACGGGAGAGAGAGAGAGAGATAATAGTTTATTCCTAGGTAGAAAGTGAGTAGGAGTTGTGGGGAGCACTGCGAGATTCAGAGGCCTCGGTCCAGGCTTCTGCTGACGGCTTCTTGAATGAAGTATATCCGGCCGCGTTGCTCCTCTTCTCTTCTAGGTGAGGTCAGCAACTCTCAAGTGCATTGTTTTCTAATTTGGATGTATTGAGGGCAGTGCCAAAGAATGTGGTCTTGGTATTTGTAATTTTGCACTGCGAACATGATGGTAAGGGTGATGTTTTGCCATATCTCATGAGATGTAGCCTCGCAGGTGTTTCGAGTGTTCCGGCTTGTGCCTGTCGGAATAGGGTTTGCTGCTGTCTGCAGCTCACTACGACTGGTTGCTTTGAAGGCCCTGTTTTAGCACTCATTAAAATATGTTTTAGATTCATATTTCTCTGGTAGGTAACCCTTGGTGCTTCCGAGAACGTCTGTTTAATTCGGTAGTTACTGGCTAAAATGGGGTATCAGTCCCGCAGGATATTGTTTGCGTTTGGGAGGGCATTTGAAAATTTAGTTATTAGGGCAGGCAGACTGGCGCTTTCGTTTTGTCGCTGTTTGTTGAGCACGTCATCCCTTTTGAGATTAGATGCACGTTGGTACGCCTGATCGACTGAGCTAATGGGGTGGTTCCTGTTCATAAACGTGCACTTGAGTTCGTCTAGATGCTTTACGTAGTCCCTGTCATCTTAAGTCTGGTGGCTTGTCGTACAAAGATTCCTTGTTTGCAGTCTCTCTGGGAATGGCTTGTATAATCTAGATACTGCTGCCTGTCTGTTAGTTTATTAAAAATGCCTAGTTTTAAGTTTACCGTTGTCTAGAATGATTTTAGTATCCAAGACGTTCACTTCTTTTTCAGAATGCTGGCAGGAGAATTAATTAGTCGGATGCGAAGAACATAAACGCTTCACTTTAGCACTAACGACTTATGGAACAACACCGCTGGAAGCACTATCACGGCCATGAAATCTCGTGTTCACGACGTTCAGACCACCAAGCCCAACGCAAAGATAACCCTCTCTCCCAACAGTACTTCCCAGGATCGAAAACCAACACAAGCCAGACATACCCCAAACGCGCAGACTTAAAGCTCACTCACAAAGGTCAGCAAAGCTAACGACTTCCTCCTGGACTTTTTACATTACAAAGAAACGTTGACGTCACCCACCACGCGAAAATTCACCAAGACCCCCCAAGACACCTGGCCAAGGAGGCGCTACACCGTAACTTTCGAGGCGTGCGACTGATTTCTGAAAATATCAAGTACAGGCTGAGAAACTCATTTAAGGTGGCGCTCCCCACTACACGCATCAGCCTCACGTCCGCGGCCAGCACAGAACAACAGAACCAACCCAACACTCACCCAGTAGCGAAATGTCATGTCCACCTAAGAGTAGCACATGTTACGCCAGCACACATACCGTTGACGTGACCGCAACACCAGCTGTACAGCACTTAAGCGAACAACAACCAGACCCACCAAAGACATCAAGGTCAGTGTTCACGCAGACCCCAACACGCACTAGAACGCAAAAAAGCACCCAAACAGGCATTGATGTGGACCTCACCCCTAGCAGAACCGTTAAACAACTCACTCAAAGAAAAAAACTGTCACCCGGGTGGTCTGCTCGAAACGAACAGAAATGACTCCCACCGAGTACACTGGATGCTCCAACCCCGAAATCCCGCTGTTTCCTTAAAGCTTCACAACTAGCTGGCACACAAACCAACTACAGATTTCATCTCAAAACGTACTCCTCGTATCTCCAAAGCAAAAAGATCCTCAAAGGCCTCCGCCTAAAAGTTAGTTGTTCTCTTGTTGTTCTCACTCCTAAACTAGCTGCAAGGTGGCAAGGTATTCTGAATAAGGCTTCGCTTTCCCTCCCAGAAATTCTTAGAGACCAGTGTACCAGCCAACTCAGCCTCCTCAATGACCAGATTTAAGCTCTTCTGCTAGGTGAGCAGGAGAAACTCACCTTAATATTTTTATAAATCGCAAGGAAAATGATCTTAGCAATAAGCAAGACGATAAGTTTCTACGTGACCAGCTTCCCTCGCGAAATACAGGTTGTACTGTAGAACACAGCCTCTCAATAGACCGGACTAAGGAGTATTAGGTAATGCAACACCCCCCCTCGATACAGAGATCACTTTGGTAGAACCACCTCCCTCAGTCAATATCATTTAGAAGAAAAAAGCGCCCTCGGTACCTGCCCCAACAACGTTATTGACATTTCCAAAACACTAACGGTCGACGAAAAAGGTATCCTAAAACGAGATTTAACGTTCTGTTCCCAAAAAACCGCGTGAATGAATACGAGTTACATAAAGATCTCACTGAATTTTCCCGGAGACTGAGACGAAGCGAGTTTTTTTTCGGAAAAACAGGAGCAACCTGACATTAACGAGCGCACCCTCCAGCCCCTTAGCACTTGGACCCCAGATGTTCATCAATCTCCAGAATTAAATGTGTACATAAAATCAGTATCAAGAGAAATATTGACTACAGGTAAGGAATCAAACAAGCGCAAGAACCTAACTCCGTCCGAAGAAGTTGCCCTGAATAGCCTATCAGCCGGAACGGACATAGTCATAACGCCAGCCGAAAAAGGTAGTAGCGTAGTTGTTTTACCTATGGGAAAATACAAAGATAAAGCTTAGAGGAAGCTCAACAAACGTTTCCACCACAAGCCCTTAGATAATGATTCGAGCCTGGAGGACAGCCTAATTTTTATTAGAGCCTCACAGATCTGCCATCTAGAGGATTAATAACGACCACTGACTAAAATTTTGTGAAACCGAATAATAAGCAGGCAGCACGTTTTTACCTCCTCGAACAGTCCCAAAAGTCCCCGTAGAATTATTGTTTAGTGCTTACTTTCCTGGCTGACCCATAGGTTCGAAAAACAATACCCAAACCGAAGCGTTATCTCTGTTTCTGAATTATTACTTATCCGAAATTCCGACTCTTCTTCCTTCATTCGTTGAGGATCCTCCTCGCCCCCCCTTCCTCAGCATAATAGAAGAGATAAATTAGGGTGAGCGCCTACCCAGTGGAAGCCTGCTTGTTACTCTTGACGTTGCCGAATTGTATACAAACATCTGTATCGTCGAAGGAATCGAAGCTATTTCAAAAGCTTTATCAGGGAACCCGCACCAAGAAGCGCAAGAAGTGTACATAACTTTGTTAAAACTAGTTTTGACTCTCAAATATTTTGAATTTCCCTCGTCTTACTTCTTGCAAGTTTTTGGAACCCGTATGGGTACTCCATTCGCGGCGACTTATGCCAATATTTTTATTGGGAGTTTGAAGCGACCTTATTAAACGTTTTTCTGCATAAACCTCAGGTTTACCTCCGCTACATAGACGACATCTGTATGATTTGGGAACATGGTCGGGGGACTCTAGAAATGTTTATATCTCATCTCAATTCTTCGCATCCGACTAATAAATTCTCCTGCGAGCATTCTAAAAAAGAAGTGAACTTCCTGTATACTAACGTCATTCTTCACTAGAGTAAACTTAAAACCACGCTTTTTAGTAAACCAACACACAGGCAGCAGTATCTAGATTATAAAAGCCATCACCCGAGAGACAGCAAACAAGGGGTCTTTGTACGACAAGCCACCAGACTTAGAAGAGTATGCAGTGATGACAGGGAATACGTAAAGCATCTAGACGAACTCAAGACCACGTTTAAGAACAGGCACCACCACAAAAGCTCGCTCCATCAGGCGTACAAACGTGCATCTAATCTCAAAAGGGATGACCTGCTCAACAAACAGCGACAAACGAAAGCGCAAGGCCGCCTGCCCTAATAACTAAATTTTCAAACGCCCTCCCAAACCCAAACAATATCCTGCGGTAATACTACGCCATTTTAGCCAGTAACAACCAACTTAAAAAGACGTTCGCGGGAGCACCAAGGGTTAACTACCGGAGAAATAGGAATCTAAAAGATATTTTAATGCATGCTAACACAGGCCTTAAAAGCAACCAGTCATAGCCCGCTGCTCCCGTCCCAGATGCAAGACTTGCTAGCACCTGCCTACAGACTGCATTGTAAAACGCACAGCCAGTAAATTTGTTCACAAGTAATTTCAAGTTTTACGTGCACTTCATCCAACATTGTGTATATGTTGCAATGCTCAATGTTCCACAAACAGTATATAGGGTAAACGAGTCAACCTATGAGCCTACGTCTCAACTGTCACCGTGCAGGTACTCTTATCAAATCTTCCATAGCTATAGCGCAGCATTTCAACCAATCGGGGCGCAGTTTTTATTACATTAGGTTGAATATACTTCAGTCAAACTTCAAGTCTCCTAGGAGAGAAAATACCGGGAATCCTATTAATTCACAAATTCAACTTCATGGAACCTGTTGGAAGTATGACGTCTAGGGGCTACTGGAAATCCTTGCAATATTCACACGGATTACTGCCTTATACACTCTGGCTTGTACCTTATCCAAAGAATATGACCCCTCCCTCTGCTCCTTACGTGATCACCTAATTCCTTTGGTTTTCATTCCGTACCTTCCACAGTAATACGCGCAGGCATCCCTTCAACCTTTTGTCTTGAATTCTACCTTATTTTTTCTTTTTCTGTCTTTTTTACTCCGCTTTGTCTTGTGCCTTGTACGTCACTCTAACTTTATCTTTTCATCTTGAGTTTCAGGGAAGGCCTGTTCCAGGAGTTCTGCTGTGGCGACACGTGCCATTTCTGAGGGACCAGAATCTCGAGTTTGGCGCGCGACACTAGCGCCACGTATATGCCGCAGCAGCGGAAAACGAGAAGTTTTGGACGGAAGACGTGTCGCCCGCAACTGGAGGCACGTTTTTTTTGTTTTGGCGCGACCGCGGTGACCGGAGTATTTCCAGCGTTCAGCAAGGCCCGAACGTTATTATTTTTCTAATTTAGGGTAATTCATCAATTATTGATTAGTCATAGATAGGTTTAGAAGTCAATGTGAAGCCAGTGGTTCTTTTGAGGTATCATATTAAAGGACTCGATGAGAGGAATCACGTGTGACGAATTAAAAATCGCGTCCTAGTAATGGTCTAAGACAGTCATTTGAGTCATAGATTCGGTGAAAATCCAAATTAATATCAGGGGCTTGTGACGTACCAAATTAAAGGTCTCGATGAGAGAAATCAATTGGGACGAATTAAAAATTGCTTTCTAGTTATAGTATAGAAATAGGTACGTCAGTCATAGATTAGGTTAAAAGTCAAATTGATGTCATTAGGGCTTGTGAGGAATCAAATTAAAGGTGTCGATGAGGGCATCATGTGTGACGAATAAAAAAAGCTTCCTAGTTATAGTCATGAGATAGTCACGTTAGTCGTGGATTCGGTTAACAGTCAAGTTGATGCCACTAGGGCTTGTGAGGTATCAAATTAAAAGTCTCGATGAGAGCAGTCAGGTGGGATTAAGAAAAATCACTTCCTTGTTATAGTCATGAGATAGTGACGTGAGTCATGGATTCAGTTAAAACTCGAATTGATGCCACTAAAGCTTGTGAGGTATCAAATTAAAGGTGTCGATGAGGAGAATCACGTGGGGGAATTAAAAATCGCTTCCTAGTTATATTCATGAGGAAGTCACCTGAGCCATAGATTCGGTGAAATCTCAAATTGATGTCACTGGGGCTTGTGAGGTAACAAATTAAACGTCTCGATGAGTGGACCCACATGGAAGGAATTGAAAATCGCTTCATAGTGTTTCTCACGAGATAATTACGTGAGTCATAGATTGGGTTAAAAGTGAAATTGATGCCACTAGGGCTTGTGACGTATTAAATTAAAGGTATCGATGTGGGGAATCACGTGGGACAAATTAAGAATCACTTCCTAGTTAAAGTCATGAGATAGTTACGTTAGTTGTGGGTTTCGGATAAATATCCAATTATGTCACTGGCACCTGTGAGGTATCAAATGAAGGTATCGATGAGGGGAATCACGTGAGACAAAATAAAATTGCTTCCTGGTAGAAGTCATGAATAGTCACGTGAGTCATAGATTGAGTAAAAATTCAAATTGATGCCACTAGGGCTTGTGAGGAATCAAATTAAAGGCCTTAATGAGGGGAATCACGGGGTACAAATTAAAAATCGCATCCTAGTTATATTCAAGGGATAATCACGGGACTCATAAACTGGGATAAAAGTCTTATTGATGCCACTACGCTTGTGAGGTATCAAATTAAAGGTCTTGATGAGGGGAATCATGTGGGAGAAATTAAAAATCGCTTCCAAGTTATAGTCATGAAAGAGTCACGTGAGCCATAGATTCGGTTAAAACTCGTATTGATGTCTCTGGGACTTGTGAGTTATCAAATTAAAAGTCTCGATGAGGGGAATCACAACGGACGAATTAAAAATCGCTTCCTAGTTTTTCTCACGAGATAATTACGCGAGTCATAGATAGTGTTAAAAGTGAAATTGATGCCACTAGGCCTTGTGAGGTATCAAAGTATGTGTATTGATGTGGGAAATCACGTGGGAGAAATTGAAAATCGCTTCCTAGTTATAGACATGAGATAGTCACGTTAGTTACGGATTCGGGTAAATGTCAAATTGATGTCACTTGAGCTTGTGAGGTGTCAATTTAAGGGTATCGATGAGGCGAATCACATGGGATAAATTAAAATTGCTTCCTGATAGAAGCCATGATAAATAACGTAAGTCATAGATTGAGTGAAAATTCAAATTGATGCCACTAGGGCTTGTGAGGAATCAAATTAAAGGTCTCGATGAGAGGAATTACTGGTTACAAATTAAAAATCGCTTCCTACTAATGGTCTTGAGATAGTCACGTGACTCATAGTTCGGGATAAAAGTCTTATTGATGCCACTAGGGCTTGTGAGGTATTAAATTAACGGTCTTGATGACGGGAATCACGTGTTACAAATTAAAAATCGCTTCCTAAGTATAGTCATGAGATCGTCACGTTAGTCATGGATTCGGTTAAATGTTAAATTCATGTTACTGTGGCTTGTGAGGTATCAAATTAAAGGCCTCGATGAATTAATCACGGGAGGCGAATTAAAAATTACTTGATGATTTTAGTCATGAGGTAGTCACGTGAGTCATAGATTCAGTTTAAAGTCAAATTTATGTCACTAGCGCTTGTGAGGTATCATATTAAAGGTCTAGATGAGGAGAATCACGTGGGACAAATTAAAAATCGCTTTCCTATTTATAGTCACGAGATAGTCACGTAAGTGATGCATTCGGTTAAAAGTCAACTTAGTCACTGGGGCTTCTGAGGTATCAAATTAAAGGTCTTGATGAAGGGAACCCCCATGGACAAATTGAAAACTGCTTCCTGGTTATAGTCATCAGATAGTCACGTGAGTCATAGATTGAGTTGAAGTGAAATTGATACGACTACGGCTTGTGAGGTATCAAATAAAGGTCTCGATGAAGGGAATCACGTTGGACATAATAAAATTGCGTCCTAGTTATGGTCATGAGATGGTCACGTTAGTAATGGATTCGCTGAAAAGTCAAATTGGTGTCACTGGAACCTATGGGGTATCGAGTTAATTGTCTCATATAGTGGAATCCCATGGGACGAATTAAAAATCGCTACCTAGTTTGTGTCAAGAAATAGTTACGTCAGTCATGGATTCGGTGAAAAGTCAAATTGATGTCACTGGGGCTTGTGAGGTATGAAATTAAAGGTAACTAAGACAGTAATCCCGTGAGGCAAATTTTAAATTGCTTGCTGGTTATAGTCATGGGATAGTCACGTGAGTCAAGGATTTCGTTAGATTTCAGTGTGATGCCACTAGGGCTGGTGAAGCATTAAATAAAATATCTTGATGCGGGGAATCTCATACGACAAATTAAAAATTGCTTCCTGGTTATAGTCATTAAATAGTTCCGCGATTCACAAATTGTGTTGAAAGTCAAAGTAATGCCACTAGGTCTTCCGTTGTGTCAAATTAAGTGTCTCGTTGAGAAGAATCACTTGGGAGAAATTAAATATTGCTTCCTGGTTACAGCCATGAGACAGTGGCGTGAGTCATAGATGCGGGTAAATCGAAGTGATCCCGCGAGGGCTTCTGAGGTACTAAATTAAAGGTTTCGACGGGGGAAATCACGTGGGACAAATCGAAAATTGCTTCCTGGTTATAGTCATAAGATAGTGACGCGAGTCATAGTTTGGGATAAAACGCAGTCATGCACCAGGACCTGTTGTCGCCCTCCCGAATGTGAAAAAAAAGTTACACTTGCCAGAAAGGGGCTGATGGCGTGTTGAAAAATTGTGCTAAGAATGTTTTTAAAAGGACGTAGAATGGGGTGGTGCTTCACGTTGAATTGCCGGAAGTATACAGAAGAAAGAACACTAACAGGACAAGGACGAGGCGCAAACTTGCAACTGTTAATTTAAAAAGATGACAGAAACGGGGGACACCTAAATATAGACACATGGGCGGCACTTTGCACTTGCGCAGTAAAACAGATAAAAGGAGAAACCAAACCATGAAGGTGCAGAAACATATCTACTAAGCCGCGAACAATACACGAGAACGCTGGCAGGAAAAATGTGGGGACTGTTTACTGTATCTTATCTTTCTTACCATGGTGGTTCTCTCTGAAAGATTCTTTGCGCCTCACCAGTGAGCAGCATTGTTGGAATACTAACGCACCCTTCCTCTTTTGTGATTATGTGATATGCTTCTATGATCTCGCACGTAATCCTGTCTTTAGTGCGTGCCAGAATGCGCGTGTTCTGAAACTGCTGTGTGCTCTCGCGCGGTTTTCAAGTTTTGCAATGTAGTTACAGGTTGCTCATTGCCTGTGATTGCTGACCTGCGAATCGGTGTTCTCTCAGGTGTTCATTGACGCACCTTCCACTTTGTCCGATATAACTTTTCCCCCACACAAATGGTATTTTGTATACTGCACGCGTCTTGCAATCAAAAAATTTCTGCCTGTGTTTTATGCCACATTCTTCTTTGCTTTCCTCTCTTCCGTTCACTTTTCCGCACATGCTTTTAGCTTTAGAGGCGCAGAGAAAACCACTCTGACATCATGCTGTTCTGCCAGCTTCTTTAACCTGTGTGTTATTCCATGGAGGTATGGCATAGCTACCGGAGTCTTTTTCTCTGTTAGATATTTTTCTTTTTTCCAGGTTCCTCGTGTGATAGACTGGAGCAGTTTTTTACTGACCGATTCCACCAGGCAGTCTGGGTGTCCCTGATTCTTGATCCTAGAACACTGTAAGGCGTAGCTTTCTTCAGTGAGGTGGTAGCAAGTTTTTTTTTCTGATGGCCAGTGTCAAGCAAGAGAATTCAATGCCCCTTTAAACTATTTTTTAATGTGCCGAGTCGTACCTCAAAAACCCTTTTCCTACCTAGTTTTGTACATCCAGCAGTCAGTCATGCCTATTTTTATGTGTAGGTCTATAAACTGAATGCAAGAATTCTTTGGGACCTCGTGGGTGAATTCAAGCATGCCGAAGGCATCCTTGAAAACGATTGTAAATTTCTCGGGGGTGTCTGTGTGTTCGAGCCTTGGGTCAAGGACTATTAAGTAGTAAACAACATACCTGAAGCAGGCTACCACATTTGTGTTGTGAAGCTCTGCCCCGATTACTCGGTCTGCTGCAGCCAGAAATATATCTGAGAACACGGGCGCCAAAGGCGATCCAATGAAAATGCCGTAATCTTGCACATACAAATCCCCTTCAAATTTGATGTACAAGGATTTCAACTATAACTAGAGCAATCCTAAGAAATCCTTAACGCAAAACCCTTACAGATTTTGGAACCTAACAGCTTCGTATGTGTCAATCGTTTCTTCGACGGCGCTGATTGCTTTGTTCTGGGTTATGCTGTAATACAGATCCTTAGTAACGATCGATACACAGGTCACAGGCGGACATGTCTTAAGGAACTCTACCACTTTTTCAGAGTTCCTTATCAGGAAGGGGTCGTCGACCAGTAGCAAGGACAGCTTTGCCTGAACTATGGTTGCGAGCGTTCGTTGCCATGAGCCTTTGTCCTCGACTATGTCTCGGAACGGGCTGTCAATTTTGTGGGTTTCAACCGAGAGGAAAGGTTTCAAAGTTCCGTCTTTGCAGTCTGTGATCACCTGGGCTAAATATTTGAGGTCCATACGCTCACAAATGACGTTGGCTTGAACTCTGTGCTTTACGCTGATCTGTGTTTGTGCTGGTGTGTTCGCGGTGGTAGTGATAGCGATGATCCATATCTGCAGAAAATCCCTGCACCCCAAAATGTAAAATTGGCCATGAGTCGTTCGGGGAAAATTCATTTTTAAAGCTCGCAGCGAGCAGACTTGTTCAGTTTATGCATCCTTCAAGCTCATCTATTATAAGGAAAGATTTTGTGCGTCTTCCATTTTCCTAGGGACTTTATGGCCCGTATCTGAATGGGAACAGAGTGCGCTCTGCGTACCGAGTGGTCACAGCAGCTCCGGGGCTTCCGATTAGGACGTTATCTATCGCTGCCCGATCGCGAAAGGTAGTCAGTTCTCTGACCGCACCCGGGGCAGGGGTCATTTGCGTTCACAAAAAAAGGCTGTTTGGGTGCATTTTTACAAAAAATAAACGTCTTTGCCGAATTGACTGTCAAGAAGACTATAAATAAATGTCCCCAATAAATCTTTTCAAAAGCTCTTCAGCAGCCATTTGAAAGCATGTCGAGCTAATGATATGTTCGGAATCGTGTTTTTTTTATTTCCGATATTTTTCTAAACAACATGAAAAGAAAGTTTTTTTCATGCCCTTCACTATTTGATGGAAAGTTGCAAATCTACTGAGTTGGCATCTTCTTGCAATTCGAAATAAGGCTGCGGGTCACACTTATGCGGGTCACACAAAAACTTATTACTTCATACGTATGACTCACAAAATATTGAAAACGCCGATTTACGTTTTGTACAGAAACATTCAAAGCTACTGAGTAAAACCCATCGTTACCCTCCTTGCTGGAATGATCACACTAGACCTGTATTATTGTTTAACCGATATTCTCTGTGAAACTTTCATCTCGATGGACATTCAGTCTCAACTGGATCGTTGACTAGGTCGTCTTCCGTCTCGGTGGATATTGAGGCTCGATTGGACCTTCTGTCTAGGTGCATGATACGTCTTGCCGATAGCATAACCAACTGGGATCGCCTGGCTCTGAATTTTCTGTCGCGTTATACGTTCAAAACGCAAGCGGCCGTAACGGTCACCGCTACCACCGATGCCGCCACTGCTGCAAGGCAATTCCAACACGCGTGCGCATGGCGTCGTGTGAGATTTCTCGTGTATGATTTCTCCGTCAACGTCATGCATAAATAGGGACGACAATACGACTGGCACCACTAGAAACAAGAAGTTTTTTTGGCGTCCTGGTAGCAACAGGTGAGAAAATTTTTCGTATGTCGTGAAGCTGAGCTGCAGAATACGACTGGTGTCATCCGTGTGCTGTGCTTGATGACCATTTCGTTAATTTTGCATTCCGCACCAGTGGTTCCCGCCACACGTCAGGTTTGCGCACGTAGCGGAAATCAAGGGTCAAACTGCGATGTGGGCTGCAGTCAATAGTGTCCAGCGGCGTACGCCATCCTGGCATAGCTGCAAAGCACTGTGCTGTTCAACAGTGGCAGAGGGGCGGAATTGGCTGGGCCTGCAGGGCCGGAGTGGAGGCGAGGCGACATAGTCAAAAGAGGCGTCACAATCCGAAAGTAAAGGAGCATCCTCCCCACAAAGCTGCGCATCCTTCTATTGTTGCCATGACAAGTATACCTTCTTCAAGGCTAGCAGGACGCGGCATCGGTATGGCAATTAGAAGTTTAGTTTGCCCAGGCTCCCCATGTGACCATGTAGCAGTAGTGCTGGAGATAGCGCGGGCGCTGAGTTGAAGTGGTTAAGTGTCCCGCTGGATTCGCACCAGTCATCATGATGAGCATGTAGGTTGCCGTGTCATTAAAGTGATCATCCCTGTTTCGGGCAGCCATGGCCACAGTCTCAATTCTGTCTTTCTTTGGCAACACGTTCGTGCCGAAACCCCGGGATATGACTGCACGCGATGATGGAGTGCAGCGAAGTTCCCTCCGACTTGTGCTTCGTAGAACAACGCTAATTGGACTGTTTTGTCTGCTGCACTGCCCCGCCCTGAGCCGAAGGTCCGCGTGGTTGGCCCAGACCGTTTAGGTATGACCTTTGGTAAATGAACAATAGATAAGCTGCGACGCAAGCAACACATCCTTCGCAGTGCTATTACGAGAGTACTTAACACAGCGAGTGAAGTTATGCAAGTCCCTACACCGTCTCCGTGTGACGTACAATCTGCCCTTGACATTCTTGGAAGCGAAGACACCACACTTTTAGAGGTAGAGCCGGAAATCATCGATGTTCTTGACCATGAGGAAACGGAACCTCGTTACTTCCACGCTTTGGTGCACCGAGGACATATATGCCGTGCGCTCAACCAGCTCCCCTCTGACTTGAAATCTGCGAAGACTGCCGGCCTGAGACATAAGAACGACGTCACTTTCCCCGATAAATCTGTTCTTCCTCAAGGTGGCTCACGAACATTGACCTCGGAAGTTGTCGTGCCGAAGCTACCAGTTTTTTCTTTTGACGGTGAGCCACGTTGGTCCACGCGGATTGAAGACCTTGTGGAGAAAACGGCGGGCAGTCACCCGAACCTTCCCGATATCGCCAATGTGAGCACCGCAAACAGTTTGGCGATCTTCGTACCAGCGCAACAAACAGTCGTTTGGATGTTCACGTCCCTGACGAGGAGCTAACGAAACCAAGGCAGATGC
This sequence comes from Haemaphysalis longicornis, assembly GCA_013339765.2. Lineage (NCBI taxonomy): Eukaryota > Metazoa > Arthropoda > Arachnida > Ixodida > Ixodidae > Haemaphysalis > Haemaphysalis longicornis. Next base: position 69,612,938 of record CM023457.1, read on the forward strand.
GACGGCTTTGCGCCCACCATTACATCCGCTACACGACTAAAGCTAGCGTGAGGAACTATTTTGCAAAAAACTACTGTTCCATGTCGGCTGTGAAAGAACCCGTTCCATACAACGCAAAGTTATACGCAGAAAAGGGTGTCTACCTCAAACAGAACAAGAAAGGACAATAGAGAGCGATTTATCCGTAAACGGTCTGATGTTTGCGAAAAAAAACAAGCCTTTGTTGCAGCCCAGGCTTCAATATCCAAAACAAGAAACGAGGCTGAACGAAAGGACGTGCAAGTAGGAGCCCGGTGCGGGGGAGCGTCGAGCGTCCCAACGGAAAAAGAGCGCACAAAACACGAGGCTACCCTAGCAGTGGACAACGACGACTCATCTGCCGCTGTCCAAGCAGACGTTAAAAACCGTGGAAATGCCAAGAACATGAAAGAGAAGACAGAGCCACCACCGTGCGAAGTCGGATGTATCTTCCTTCTAGACATAGGGTAGAGCGAACGCTTACAGGTAGCAATGGAAAGCCGACCAGCTATAATCAACAAAATATAATAGAGTTATAGCAGATCGAAAAAATTGTTCCGGTACGCTAACGTGTACCGTCTGGATGCCGCCGCGCATGCGGAGAACTCTACCATAAACTGTAGCCACTTGGCCTGATGGTACCTAGACGTAAAGTGCCCGTCGTTCTAAAGCGGGCAGCCGCTTTGGAAGAGTTTTGTAATCATGCGCTTGGCTCACGCTTAGTCGAACTTATTGTAAATTTGAGATCGTTTAAGAAAAATGAGGTTAAACCGCGCGATTCTGAGAGCTCAAGCAGCAAACGAAGCATGGTCCCGACCCAACTGCCGTGGCTTGTTTCGTCGAGCCACACATGTACGATAGCATGAATAGGTCAAATAAAGGCGATCCGGCTACATAACTTGATTAACAGCAACACGGGGCCCCTGTACAAATCGGCCAGTGAACAACAGGCGGTATCAGCAGTATCAGTGCGAGGGGCTCTCAAACACAACGAAAAACGAGAAGCAGCCAGCCGTATGTATTGAGAGCCCAGCTTGACCTGCGGGCGCCATCTATAGAGATGGAGTAGAGGTAAAATGCCGGTTCATGTTCACGCAGTCGGTAGTTCAAATCTCCGTAGGGTCGTTGGATATATTTTTAATACTGCCTTAAGCGCTTTTGAGAAGCGAAAACTGTTATGTCAGCACAAGAAAGGCCAAAGACTCAAGAAGAATTGCCAAACGACCCAAGTCGCTCCCAGTCATGGTAGCATGTGCGGTAGTTACGGTCTGCTATAACTCTTAGAACGAGCCTTCCCGGTACAGTCTGGTAACGGGCACCGCATGCCGTACCGGAACGACTTTCTGCTATGACCCTTTATTGCTATAGGTTGTAACGAGGCACGAATAATAGCTGCTTAATCTCAGCGAAGTTGGGAAAGGCGAGAAACCGCGGCGAGTCACGCCTGGCGCGTTCGAGGAGGCAGCCACGCCTGGTGGAGACCATCCGAACCATACATTGAGTGTACAATAAACAGGAAAACAATCTCGTCAGTAGTGCAAAAACAAACAGAAGGCAAGCACAAAGCCAGCAGGAGAACACCAGTAGACTCCCTGCACAAAAGCTGCCGTTTCACAAAGACATTGGAAACTTAGCCACAATAAGTGCACGAATAAAGAACTGCAAGCTTTTGAAGAGGCAGCGGTTCGCACAGTGTGGTTGTCGTCCGCATTACCTTGGCGGCCATTGGCGGTCGTGTGATATGCACGATGGCGCAAGCACCGTCAGAAACAAAAGTGTGTATAGCATTGCCCCAACGCCTCACAAAGACTTACCTTATTGACACAAAAACGACATGTTAAGAGTGGGGATTTATTGTTTACCTATGGTTTATCTCGGTCGTGAGAGGATGGTATTTCTCCCGCTGGGTACACACCAGTCATCATGATGAGCATGTAGGTTGCAGTGTCCTTAACGTCATTATCCCCATTTAGGGCAGCCATGGCCACGGTCTCGATTCCGTCCTTCTTGAGTAACAGAAGTCTGAGAGGCCACATGCTGGCCACAGCACCAAACGGAGCTACATTGTTGAACCGCGGCTTCTCGGGGCAGGCGATTTGGAGCAGGCGACTTTTGCGGTTCTACTTGAATGCATTGGTAATCGCCATGTTTTGGCTCGCCGGGGGAACAGGAAAGCAAAAGTAATGTTGACCAGTTCAATTGCTTGCGCAATCATTCTTTCTCTCGAAGACTGTGAGGTGACTGTGCAATGAGCTGCGAAATGAACTTGCACGGCGGGAGCACGGGCTCAGGGTCGAGGACCAAGTGACATGCACGATTCATTTTTTGGCTACCGGTGGCTTTTAGTGAGCGGTCGGTAGCGATGAAACGATATCGCTCTAGCAGCATTCCGGGAGCCGCTACAATCAATCCTTCTTTACTGTGCAGTAAAATAAACCCTCGTCTGCGAGCTCGATAGCTGCAGATCCGACGACCAAAATTACGCAAGCACTGGGCATAAAATCCGTGAACGTTTTTTGGTACCTCAAAGATGCACTTAAAAACCTAACGTTCGCAGACTTTACGTGGTACTTCGACGTAGTTAAGAAACGAAGCTTCCGACCATTTACATTTTTTGACTCAAAGAGTATCTCAGGAACACCAACGCCATAGACAGCCAATTCGAAGCACCTGGAAAAGCTCGTGTAAGCATGGTGCCAGTGTTTCGATGCAAAATACATAAAAGGAGTTTCTTATCTTGGTACACGGTCATTATTGGGGAGCAAAAAATTAAGGTGAAAACATGAAAGCTCAGAAGCCGTAACATTATTCACACATAATGCCACAGGATACAGCTGGCGGCAGCTGCAATCTTTTTACGTTCGCCGCTTTTTGTTCATACAAAATCATCATACAAATCTCTTATCATAGCTAGGCTTTCAAAATACAAATACCTTCAAATAAATTATAAAAGATAGTTTAAAACAGGTTTAGTTGTTTAATGTGCTTGCAAGAAACAGTTCCACAAACGTCAGCCCAAAGCCCTTTTGCAATCACCAGTGCATCACGATAAAGCCAACACAACACGGACGATTTAAAAAAGACAAGCTCAGATGAGCGCCGCTGGCTGTTTTTTGCTAGACAAAATTCTTCGCCCTTCAGAGCTCAGCGTTAAGATAACGCAGAGTGGCTTTAGCCTCCAATTTGTAAAAGTGTTTACGCCACCAGTAAATTTTGCGTACCGCTGGGGATTGCTTTTTCCTAAATAATATTTTAGGAATATGGGTAATACAACTTGCTGCAAACATTTGTGACCACGACAAGAAAAGAAAAAAATTCTCACCTTGTTGCTAAATATACTCTAGGTTTATGACTTTTCTTTCCCGTCTTTTCCGTCATCACGGCGGCACTCCTGCCGCCTTTCTCGGCTTTGTCATTATTTCTGGTTAATATGCTTTCCTCTGTATATAAAAAAAAATCGTGAATTTTATGTCGAAAGTAGTTTACTAGTCGGCATCCTGTCACCGGTATGATTACAGAAAATACAACAACGGTCGCTGAACTATCAGGTATCACAGGCAGACAGAAGGCTCCAAGAATAAAATACAAACTAGTTTAAATGAAAACATAAGGCAAGTTTAAGTCTGCGGGCATTCTAATAACAGACTTTCGCAGTTTAAAAGTAGCAGGGAGCACCAAAACCTCCACACCTCGGCCATTTTGTGTAGTAAAAGCGGCGATGACTCTCGATCGTCACAGACAAAAGAAGGTCACGCGAAGTGTACTCAGGCTTAGACAAGCAACTTCAGCGATATAATTAGGGAAGTATCAATTAGGTGACTTGCGTACTACGTTCTCGTGAAATACATCGTTTGCTAGTCGGTGTCAAGGCGTGTAGTGGTCCAATTTTAGTAACAGAGCAAAAGACAAAAATGACGAAAAAATAAAAGTACCAGCATAAATAAATCATTGTACACTGGCCTTATGCTGACAAGCATAATATATGAAACAATTACAAGAAAAAGTAGGTGCAGAGTCCACTAGTGTTGTAGGACTGCAGAAACAATGAAGCTGCGACAAGATTTACATTCTTCCCCACTCGTATCCGCTGTAAGTGCGGAGGGCCGATGAGCGCGGCATTCTAAATGTTGCGCTTTACTCCCGTTTGAGCTCATTACAATATTTTGTCGCAACTAAGGGGTGGCGCAGCCCACACCTATTTAACATAAGTTACTGCTTTTTGCCGCTATGCCTTTGGACCTCTCAACAGCATCGCTCTGTAGTTACTATCATCGTGTATGCTAAGTCGTCAGCTTCACCCTGACACCCGCCACAAAAGCCTTCCACCATTTTTCACCTGGCAGGACCTACATAAAGTTTTAGGCGATGAGCGCCTTCTTTAATGTTCCAGACAACATGGCTTAGCTGCAATCGTGCACGCCTTCGGGCGCACGGTCTGCCTCACTACCTGCTCGGAGTCTGGGCGTAAACATCCAAGAATCGCCCCAAGCCCCTTCGACACACGACCCGGACAGCAGCCGTACGCTCCCAACTTATGACCCCTGAGGTCAGACCTTACGATCGCGCCACAGCCAGCGCACTACTTACGCTACCCACGTTCCAGCTTCCGTCTCTGCTCCATGCAATGAAATCGAACCAAAACTCCCCATGAACGACACCATGTGATCATCCGCCCAAGATCCTGCCTACGCGTCAAAGCCTGGCCCACGCCACAACTTGCACGCAGCGTGCAACAAGCAACCGGCATCCCTCCCTCTACGTTCTAGGGGCATGTTGACACCTTCCCCCAACCGCAGCAGAACCTTATCACGACAAGCAGCGCTAGCGAAGTGTGCACCCACGCTTTGCGCAAGAGCACTATCCTCCACCTTGACAAAATAACTTACGATGTCACAACGTACTCAAGACCACCACGTGAACTTCTCGCGGAGTAGTAATCCAGGGCATCGACCCTGGCACACTTCCTGAGCAACTTCTACCCCTAATTATATCGACCGGACCACCTATCATTGAAGCCCGCTTGCTGGGCACGTGCCACACCAAAGGCCTCACATTCGACTGCCGAAACCTGCCATTTTACGTAAAGTCGAAGAGCACCCTGGTATGCGGTCGGCCCTACCGGAATACCTATCAATTCACTGCGAAGTGGGATGGCCTCAGACACCGACCCGATATGTGTCTCAACCCTCAGCCCAACATATGCTCTCAGTGCCATACCCCCAACCAAGCTCATCATCACCCCCGCCAACCCCAATGCCAGCTGTGCGGACACCCCCACCTGATGGCAAGTCGAGAATATCGCCGCAAGCTCAAGCACTCATCACCACCAGCGCGCGTTTATCTCCAACGGCAAGCACAAGAAACCCGCAACCGGCCCTCTACACACTCCGCAACTATTCAGGTCAACACTCAACGCCCTCCCATGTCAGCTGGTTAGATGTAGCCACCCACATCGTCCGATGACCCTGTATCCTCTTTCCCCCCCGCAAACGACGCAGTTAACTGCTGAATCTTCCACCCTAGCGACTCTTACCCAAGCAAATGCACACCTAAGAGCACAATTAGCTAAAAACGACAACCAAATCGGTACCCTCCAGCAACCGTTCTCGGAGCCTAAGGCAAATATACCACAATCACCCACTCCGTTCTTCCCACCTTCGCCACCAGCGAATCCCCCAATACCCGACATTCCGCTCTGTCACCCATTTTCTCTACCCTGGGTGACCTGAAGCGACTTTTCAGAACCAAATTCACGGCTTTACAGAAATAAGTCACCTAGACCTTGTGCCGCATCAGGGTTATAGAGGAGCACAACGCTTAAAAAGTAAAACGCAAAAAAGCTCCACCCACCCAGATCTACCCTTACAGCCCCTACATTCTTAGAAAAAAGGGTAGAGAAAGGAAGGAAATCGAGGGTTTTCTCCCCCGGACTAGCGAGCTTCTCCCTTTAGTTGATTACACATAGCGCCCTCTGTACAGCCTCTACGAAAAATCGACACGTGGGAGGAAATATTCTCCCCTGTTGTCTGCAATCTGCTGTCGGCGCCGACGCCGAAAACGAAACCGTTCTTCATTGCACTGTGGCTTTCGCCGATCGGGTGCATACGACGACTATGAGCAACACCTCCTCTGCGGTGTGCTGCTTGCTTGTTATTTTGCTGTCTTTTTTATGACGGTGGCAGCGGGACCGGTGCCCAAGAGGAGAGCCACCGAAAGTGTGAAAGATCGGAGAATCAACGAGAGGCTCAACAGTACGGAACAGCAACACAACGCGACAATCAGTGCATTCAACGAGCACTTTGCGAACATTGACACCACTCTACAACAAATCATGGCGGCGCGGCAGGCGTCAGGAGGACAAGTACCAAGCCAGCAACACCACCCACCGCAAGCATGGACAGAGCAGCAACAACATCAGCTGCAGCAGTAGGGACCACGCGAGGCCTCCTGGTCTGGCAGTGGAATTGTAACCGCTTCGCCAGAACGAAGGCAGTCCTGCAGCAACATCTGGAACAGACAACCGTGAGGCGCGACGTCATCGTACTGCCGGAGACCCTTACCGAGGAGGTCAAGCTCCCAGGCTACAAGGCGAGCGTCAGCCCTCCGAGCCTGCGGGACACTACCGGCAGCACCGGAGGAGGGGCATGCACCCCGGTGAGGAAGGGCATCACTTCCTCAAGGTACAAGGTACTCAGCGAGAAGAGCCTGATTGAGCACACTTTCGTCGAGGTGGTAACCGGGAAGAGTAGGAAGGAAAGCACATTCATCCTAAATGTCTATAAGCAGCCCGCCACACAGGAACCAGAAATTCAAGGTACTGCTCCACAAGGCTAATCGCATCGCCGGCCCGAGCAACAGACTGGTCGTGTGCGGAGACTTTAACGCGTCGAACCAGGCCTGGGGATATAGCAGGACACTGGTCATTGGCCGGGACGTCCTGCAGGACGTGACCGACTCTGGGCTGACCCTGATCACCGACCCGGCGGACCCCACGCGGGTCGGCAACTCCGTCACCCGAGACACGACACCGGACCTCACGTTCGTTCGGAGCGGTGTAGGCGACCATGCCGACACGGGGGACTTTGGCTAACGGAACACGGGGCACGAGCTGGGCAGGGACCATTACATCGTGGAGGTCGCCATACCGCTCAGCAGCGGTGACACGGGCACCAACTGCAGCAACTGCGTCAGGGCGCACAAAGCCACCGACTGGGATGCTTTCCGAAGGTCCCTACCGGCCGAGACGGTGGTGATCGAGGACCTCGAGGAGTGGACGGCGAGGTGGAAAGTCCTCCTGGCGAGGTGGAAAGCGCAACGCACCAAAAGGAAGGTCCGCAAGAAGATCGCGGAGCTAAACCAACTCATCGAGGCCCACTGCAAAACACTGTGCATCCAGCGATGGCACGAGATCTGCAGCGCGGCGGACGGGCGGATGCACTGCGGCAGGACATGGACCCTGCTACGGCACCTCCTGGATGAAACCAGGACCAAGTCGCACCAGTGAGACCGGCTAACGAGGATCATACACGTAGCGGTCACGTAATGCGGGGACGACGAGGTGAGAAGGCGCCTGGACGCCAAGTACCTGCCGGCCACCCCGGCGGTGCATCACGCGGACAACCAAGGTGCGGCCAACTCGAGCCTCGACAGAGACATTGAGGTATGGGAGGTGCGAGCGGCCCTGCATGACCTCAATACCAGATCGGAGGGAGGCCCAGATCGAGTGACGACAAGGTGCTGAAAAATCTCAGCGAGTCAGCGATCGCGAGCCTGACGGACTACAACAACCGGTGCTGGCAGGCTGGGACTCTTCCTCGGCAATGAAAAGCGGCCAAAACCATCCTGATCCCGAAGCCGGGCAAGCCACCGGGCATAGGAAACGTCCGGACCACCTCGCTCACGTCCTGCGTGGGCAAGGTGGTGGAGCACGTCCTGATGAACAGGTGGCAGCGGTACCTGAAGGAGTCCGGGCTCTACCCGGACACGGTCATCGGCTTCAGGAGCAAGCTAGGCACCCCGGACGCTATGATCCAGCTCAAGAAAGAAATTTTGGACGACAACACCAGGACGAGGCACAACCGTGCCGTGCTCGGCCTGGACCTGCAGAGCACCTTTGATAAGGTGACGCACTCTGCGATCCTGGCGGAGGTGCCGAGGCTGAACATGGGCGAGCGATCGTACAAATACATCAGGGATTTTCTGTCGGGTCGCACGGTTGCAATGCACGCTGGCGACCTTCAGCTGCCAGAGAAGAATCTGTACAACGTTGGGACCCCGCAAGGGTCGGTCATTTCGCCGCTGCTGTTTAACCTAGTGATGATCGGAGTGGCTGAACGGCTCTTGCGCGTCAGCGGGTTCAGGCACACCATCTACGCCGACAATATCACGCTATTGGGGAAGGGAGGTAGCGACGCCTACATTGAAGAGCTACAGGCTGCGGTGGACGCCATCGAGGAACAACTGGATGGCTCAGGGTTGGTGTGTAAACCGAGAAAGGTGGAGTTGCTAGTGGTGCCCCCGAAGGCAGTGAGAAAGAAGAAGCGAGACCCGAGAAGGGACAGCGAGAAAATCATAATACGAACGCGCGGTGGCCAGGTGATCCCAGACGTCGAAAAGATCCGGGTGCTGGTCAAGCTCCTATAGCGAAGCACAGCCAATGGCGAAACCATCAACCACCTAACGGTCAAAGTCAACACGGCCATACGCCTCATAAAGAGGGTATCAAGCAGAAGGGCCGGAGGCATGAAGGAGGCCAGCCTCACGCGGCTGGTCCAGTCCTTTGCAGTGAGTCATATTGCCTATGTGGCGGCCTTCCACAATTGGAAGGTACACGAGCGCAACAGGATCAACGTGGTCATACGAAGGGCATACAAGGCCGCACTCGGCTTTCCGACTGTGCAAGCACGGATAAGCTCCTGTCACTGGGGGTGCACAACACTCTCGAGGAGATTGCAGAAGTCCAGAGAACGGCACAGCTGGAGCGGCTCTGGGGACGAGAACCGGCCGGCAGGTGCTCCGTAACCTAGGACTGGAGCCGAGGAGAGCGGACGAGGAGATTGCGGAAGGAGCGGGGGTACCAGAGTGTCTGCGGAGACACGTGCAAGTGTGCCCGATACCCAAGAACGCAAATCCTCAGTACAACTGGGAGCGGAGGGCGGCATGGGCCAGGGCCTTGATCGACCTCCATGCCAGAGACACCGGTGCCGTGTATGTGGACGCGGAAGAATATCAAGACAGGAGGAAGCATTCGCTGCGGCAGTGGTCAGTGCGGTCACCGGCGAGACGAAGGCGGCGGCGAGCGTGTTGACACGGTCGGCGCATCAGACCGAGGAGGTAGCCATCGCCCTGGCCCTCGCCCACCCCGGATGCACGACCGTGCTGTGTGATTCCAGGACGCGGTGCGGAACAACGCCAGAGGCAGTATGTGTGTGGCAGCAGTGCGGGTGCTGCGCGCGGTGGACCCAACGGACAGAGCGGTGAAAATCAAGTGCTTCCCGGCCCACACGGGATGGGACGCGTCAGCCTCAGGCAACGCGAACCACAACGAGACGGCCAACAAGGCGGCGCGAGGTTTCACATACCGCCCCACCCAACCGGCCGACTCGACGAAGGAGTGGTGGTGCGAAGCCAAAGACAGTATGACAGAGTATAGTGAAGTTTTTAACTGGTATAGACTAGGGCGCAGGACTATGCCTCCGCGTCACCCGGGCCTGACCCGAATCGAGGGAGTGAGGTTCGGGCTACTACAGACTGTGTCGCTACCCACGCCGGTGCTCATAAAATACGTGTGCACTAGCGTATATGTGAGTGACTTGTGTCGCGTGTGTGCATCGGAAAGGGCCACTGCGGCCAACATTTTGTGGGACTGTGAACAAAATCCGAGGAGGCACTTACAGTGACGACGATCCCGCCGTGGCTTGTGGCCGCTGCGGGAAGCACCCAACGGGAACAACAGACACGGGCCGTCCAGTGGATTTCGGCTGCCCTCGAAAAGCAGCGCCTGAGCGAAACCACCATGTGCTCGCTACCACCCCAGCACAGGGGCAGGCGCGGGTGCCAGAAGGCGGGAGTAGTGAGGGCTTCTCGCCGAGTAAAGGACAGCACGCCGAGATGATGTGTGGCCGCATCACGATGAACCTCCCCACGTGGGGCTAGGATAGTCGTCCGCCAGATAATCAAATAGTCTTTTCACTCACTCACTCTGCGACTCGTCCCTACTGTATTACTCGGTATTGCATCCGGTCCTAATTTCTGTTGGTCTTTGGTTAGTGCCACTAAAGCCCACCGCTACGTGCGCCGGCGCGTTGACGTGCTTTGATACGGAGATTTAGGCCTCTAAATTTCGCCTCTTGCGGCTGCTACGTGCCAATTTCTTGTATCTGCGCTTTACCAAGCGTGGTTTTCAGGCTCACCAAACCGCAAAACGTATTCCAACAGTTTAGCGCTGATACAGCGATTTCCTGCATCTCCTGGACCGTGATCTGTGGAGATCCAGGATGACTTACCCAGATGAGGGCGTATTGTGCCCATGATCCCTTATTAGGGGGTTTGCTTTACACCAATCAGAACTCTCGAACAGCATTGGTGGAAAGCCTAAACCATAATAATGCGTGACGCGTGGTCACAAGAAGGTAGCGCTAGGGCTGCTTGATTGAATGATCACTAAAAAAAATACCTGAAATCTCAGCTGCACAGAACCTACCGAAAACACATAGCTGGTGCATACGGAATCGTGATCGCGACGGCCTATGTCAACAACACCATACTGATGTCAGATTGTGGACCTGTGTTCATTTTGTTTTCAAACAAAATTTTTTTGAAGCGCGTAACAATGTTCTGATAGAATTACCTAAATCAGGTATTAGAAATCGACAACTATTCAACGCTACTCATTCCTTGATCGTTTACAGAAACATCCAAGTATGGTGTTGGTTGTTGAGGTGGGAACACCGCTCGGCAGCTGGGAACACAAACAAAGAAGTATTGGTTTGCATGATTTACATTCCAGATAAGGCTGTGCTTTATATTCAAGTGAAAAACATTTATATATGGCTAGAAAGAGGTATGTCGTGTGTCTTTCAGAAGGGAGGCGTTGCAAGCTGCCGAGCGGTGAGGACGTGTTGCAAATCGGCTCCGCAGATTTTCGGTGATTGCGACTGAAATTCACCTTCTGCCCCAAAGAGTTTTTCGTGTAGTCCTCCCCAGAAAGCCCAGGTTTCAGTGGATGCCTAATTGTGAGGTAGTAAACCATTAATCGGGACTCTGGAAACGATCTTCTACCATTCTTGGCCGCAAGAGAGCTAAGCCTAACCGCTCCGCCGGCCAGTAGTCCTGACGGCCGAAGCCACCGGCCTTAAAAACGGTTCCCTTTTCGAGCCGGAACAGCGCACGTCCACCAAGATGCAAGTAGAAGGGGAGGGGGAAGATGTCGACCCCGACCAGGTCACCAAGTCGCTTGGATAGCGCATCGCCAGCGAGCACAAGGCCCAGCCACGTAAGCAAAACTTAAGCGTCATCGCCAAACAACCGAAGTCCAACGGACAACGGAGCCACCCGACAATTGCGAGCTCAAGACAAGGTAATTAAGACCGCCCGTATGCCAGCGATACCGCGGGAAGACCCCGCGGGGGGCTCGATATCTGCAAGAAAGGACATATATAAGTCGGCTGCGGCTTATATAAGGCAGCAGGGATCACGAGAGACGAAGGAGCACGGGATGTCAGCTGCCTGAACTATCAGCAAAATATTGTGGTCAGCACGCCGAAAAGGGACAACGCCGATAAGTATGTGAACATCGAGAAGATCGTCATCAGAGAGAAGGCTTACGAGCTCAGTGCATACGAGTCCCAGGCGGCACAGAAAGTGTGCCCGAAGAGTGGCCCGTCTATGGCCGCTTTCTGGCATGTCCGGTCAGCATCCAGATTCTGGCAGCTTCTGCTCACACGTTTAACAGCCAACTTTCGGACACAAGCGCTTCGGCATTTCTCCGGCCGCCCGTGTTCAGACACACAACGGCAGGTACACGGCTGCCAGATATTAAGTTCACTTTCGGATGCCGATGTTCAGAAAGAGAACGACTGGAGTACGGTCTTAGGACATCCGTTTTTCCTTTGGCAAGCGGTGTTCAGCCGGAGCACCGCCAGCGACCGGCTACAGAATATTAGTATTCTTGTGGCAGTTTGTGTTCGAAAGGAGACTGGTCGGAGCGCGATTGCCGCGCATTCGCTCTTTCAATGGTGGACCGCGCGTGCGGCGGCAGAATATCGGTTTTTCTTCGGGCAACCAGTGTTGTGAAGGAGACCGGCCGACGCACGCACCAGAATGTACGTTTTTCAGTAGGTTAGTGGTCCTCAGCCAAATTGCGGCAGGTGAACGACCGCAGAATATTTGGCAACCGGTGTTTACGAGGAGACCAGCCGACATAATGTCTCAGGTTATACGTCATTCTTTTGGTAAACCGCGTACACACGAATAACAGCTTGGGTCTGTGCGCCAGAGCTCATGCACAATTTATTGGAAGGAGGCCGGGCGGTGTAGGACCGGTATTTCCCTGGATGAAGAAAAAGCCGTTAGGGAGACGAACGACGCAGTCGTGTTTAATTCGCTCGGTGTTTCTACCTTTTAAATGAACGAACTTCGTTTGCCAAAAAGTAATGAGTGGTGATTGATGAACGGGCAAGGTGCAAGGACTCGCTCGACATTACGAGTTAACCTTGTAGGTTTAGGTCATGAGAATGCTATTTATTGCCACAAGAAGATTGTGCCACACGGACGGGTCAGCTATGCCTCGCCAGTAATAGCCACTTCCCCGCCTCGCCCGCTGGCTTCGTCGACACATCAACTCGAAGCTAGTCGCCCCCTCAACAAATAAAGAGCATTGGAGGAATCGACTCGGCAGAGATGTCCGACCCAAGATGGCGGAGGTTCACCGAAAATAACTGGCCTTGAAGGGCGTAAGGCAAGCGGCCATCACGCAGGAGCTCAATCGGTGCCATCTCAAGGACTCCCCACCAAAGAAAGGCAAGGGTGCGAAAAGTCGCAAGTTTTCGGCTATACTTTTTACAATAACACTGCTAAAAACAATGCTGCACCCTTTTGTTGGTATTAAACGTAGAAGAGGCTATCTCGTGCTCACCTTCAGACTCTGCATTATCTATGCCACTTCATCGGATTTTACGACTGCCTATTTAAAAAGCAGTATCATTTTAAATTTGCGATAACAACAGAGCCTTGACAATGAGAAGGCCTGGATGTTAATTTACTTGTGCTGTTTGAAAGTGAGCTTAGCTACACTGGGGATATGACTCATTTGGTTAAACATAATCGCCACCATCGTAGCAAATACGGATTTCGACAGGTTTTTCTTGCTCAACGCAGATTGTTGAGTTCACGAACGATTTACCTCTAGCAATAGATAAGCTTAAAGTAGTTGACTGTATTTTCTTGGGTTGCAAAAAAAATCGTTTGACGGTGTTGCGTATGAGCTTCTTGTTAGTAAACGGTTATTGCATGGATAGCCCAGTATCTCTCTCTAAGACAGCAGCCAGTCGCTCTCAGTGGTTGTTCGTCCGGATATGTTCCCGTGACCTCAGGTATTCCCCAAGGCTCAGTTGCGGGCCCTCTTTTGTTTCTGTATACATAAATGATATTACTATTGGCCTCAAATGTTTGTTCAAAATGGTCGCGAATGACTGTGTAGTTTACAGATCTGTATACCGACTGAACGTGATTCGGAATACCTGCAGCATGATTTGAATTTAATAACATTGTGGTTTGCTGATTCAAAAAAGTCGTTGAATAATAAAAAGTGTACTATTTCCAACTTTACAAGAGACCTTCATTCCAACTGAATACGTATAACGTAAATTACGGTGATTTAACAACGGCCGGGGAATATAAATGCCCCAGAGTTAATTTAACGAGCGGTTAGAGGTGGAAAAGGCACCCTACGAGATAAAAGTTACGGCTGCACGTGTTTTAGTCTTTCTCAGACAAAATTTCGGCGAACCTCTATTTTACTTAAAGGTACCACGGTATTTCACTCATGTGCGCTCAATGTTCGAATATCTATCATTCGAAAACTGCAATCGAAGGGGATCGATAAGTATACCCAAGCGCCATTCTAAATGTCCCAAAGTGGGACCGCAATCTTAAAGCCAATTATTAACTTTCCTTTAAAGCTGATGCCCTGCGCGATTCATTTTATTTTGAATCAATACGAGAGTGTAATTATCTTCTATGTATGATTTTATCCACTGTTTAAAATGAAGATTTTCACCACGCTTTGTAGAATCAATTTGTTATGTGGTCTTAAGCTTGATGCTGAGTGTTTCGTATCTCCCTGCTGTAATGCATGCAAAGTCGAAGCCGGTATCAAATAAATAAATAAATAAATAAATAAATAAAAATAAATAAATAAATAAATAAATAAATAAATAAATAAATAAATAAATAAATAAATAAAACAATAAATAAATAAATAAATAAATAAATAAATAAATAAATAAATAAAAAAAAATAAATAAATAATTAATCAAACTTGCTGAGCCACAAGTTCACCCTCGACGGGTTGAAAGCCTTACGCATTCGAACTCAACCAATGAAATAGTTATTGTTTTATTCGTAGCAGTATGCAAGGTTTGCTATACGCATACAGTCAAACGCCGCTACAACGAACGCTTCTACTACAAAATGGCCTGTACAACGAAGCATGCCAAATGGCCTGTCCAGATTCCGGTGTTTCCAATGTATTGTGAACGCTACTACAGCGAATACCACTACAGCAAATTTGCCTGTTTAACGAAGAAAATCATGCGTTTCCAATCCGTGAATTGTTGTTTGATAACGAATACGGCTAGCCTCACACGTGGTAACCCTCAGCAGCGAACCGAATCCTAGCAACCGGGCTGCTCGGTACAGGCTCGGGGCTGCGTCGCCGCGGCCCGCTGCTGCCGCCGATGGAAGTCGCTAATGCAAACGGCCAGACCAAGGTCACCCCGGCTATCTTTTAAAGAACTGCAAAAATAAAAAGGGCAATAATGCCGCTGCACTGCTGCTCAGGGATGTAGCCAGCGGGCGGCGGGAGTTCAACCGGCCCCCCCACTTTCCCCCTCCTCCCGAAATATTTTTCAGCCAGCGCGCGTAATCGAGGGCTAGTGTTTCCTCCCAGAAAACCACTCCCCGGGAAGCCCACATGTTTCCTTTTACGGAGCCAGAGAGGGGATGGTTCGCCTAATTGAGCCTTTGGCCCTCGGGGCGAAGAACACAATCACTGCGGGGGCGCAAACGCCTGCACAGAATGGCGGCGTGGCCCGACTGCGGTTACTCGCTCTTTTTAAGGCGTTGGCCTGGAGCTGAACCAGCTGTACCTTCGGCCTTTCTTGTGTCGACAGACGCCGAATAGACAAAATAGGAGCGCGGAAGACATCGACAAACAATTTCCATGTCGCCTTATAACTTCCAAGTTGGGTGGCCTTCCTTTTCTTAAGCTACCTTCACTATACTCCTGCCAGCAGAAAAGCAGTCTGGACCAAGTTCGTCGTCGCAGCAGGGTCTACAGTGTAATAAATAAAATGAGAAATGGCACAAAACAGGCACGGTACGTCGGCGTGGTCCCAAGTCCTGACTGGCTGTTCTGCTGTTCCCGGAGCACTTGCACTTTTTAGCGAGAAGAAAGAAGGAAAAGGGCGATCGGTGTGCAAATTTGGGATGAAACGTGTATTTGAGATTTTTTTTTGAATGACAGGGCGGTTGCGAGAAGGAAGGGACAAAGGGCAATAACGATTTGGAGGAGAGTTTTCGGGCTAGTCTTGGGGAGGCGGCAGCAGAAAAACGGCGTAAGAAGAGTCAGCTAAGTGTGCGCATGCGCGCACTGCCTGACTGCGGAGAGAAGCGAGTCTGTTCCTGATCTGGTCTGTAGCGTGGTTGTTCGATTGCGCCGTGTTCGTGTTGCAACGTCTTGGAATCGCGATGAGTGCAGGTGAAGGTGCAGGGACTAAAAAGCGACGACAATTCAGCCTCGATGAGAAGATGAAGATCATCAGTGCCGTGCAGAGCGGCCGGAAAAAAAGGACGTAGCCGAGGAGTACGGTATCAGCGCATCGACCTTGTCGACGTTCCTTAAGGACAAATAAAAGATGCCAGAGCAAGTGCCACCGCATAAAACGGACTCGTCAAGGAAGCGGATTCGTGCAGCCACATTTCAGGATGCTGACGCCGCCGTCTACGCGTGGGTTGCCGATGTACGTGCAAGGAAGATTCCTGTCAGCGGGCCGTTGCTGTGTCAGAAGGCCAAACAGTTTGCCTTCGCCCTCGGCGTGGATGAAGCGGACTTCAAAGCGACGAGCGGCTGGCTGAGAAGCTTTAAACAACGACATGGCATTGTTTTCAAGACTGTGGCTGGCGAAGAGGCCGACGCACCGCACGATCTCGCCGACAATTGGCGTGAGTCCGAACTGCTGAGAATGCTGCACGAGTCAGGCCGGAAGACCCCTTTAATGCGACGAAACTGCTCTTTTTTATGAGTTGCTCCCTCAGAAGACCCTGTGCGAGAAACAGATCGCTGAAAAGGGGGGAAAAAAAGTCCAAGCAACGTCTGACTGTGCTGCTCTGCTGCAATGCAGCAGGGACTGAAAAGCTGAAGCCGCTAGTGTTTGGGGAGGTCGGCAAAGCCACGATGCTTTAAGGGCGTGGTAGCCTTCCAGCAGATTATGTTGCGAACAAAAAGGCCTGGTGACGGGGACGCTTTCAAACCGGCTTTTGCAACTGGGAAAACAATTCGCCTTCAAATCCAAGATTTTTCTCCGCAATCCCCGGCGCACAACCCAAGATTTTTTTGTGTGCGGGGGCCCCCCAAAACATTAAAGGGGCCCAAAATAGGATCAACGTCCGCCAGGCCATTGAAATGGTTACCGGCGCATGGTGGAAGTGCCCGCCGACGTGTGCGCAATTGCTGGCGAGTGCTGGCTTCACTGAAGCTGACGAACAGCCGATAGATGTGCCGACGATCGTGAGACACCCATTCCGGCCACGGAGCTGCAGGAATCTACAAAAACGTACAGTGCGTGTTGCGACGCCCATTGGTTGTGACGGCCGACGATTACGTCTCGGTGGACGACCAGGTCCTAATTTGCTCTGACCTTACAACTGACGACATCGTGGAGGCCATCATAGAGAAAGGGACGCCACAAATGACCAGGCGAGTAGCGATGAAGATTGCAGAGGAGCCCAAACGTTATGACTACCCGCAAGCGATAGCGGCATTTGACGCGCTACAGATATATATCTCGTCACTTTCCCGACTCGCGCCGCAGCATGCCGTGAACCTCGATAGCATCAGGCGGTGGTGGTTGCGCATTCAGTACGTCATACTACTGTGCCGAAGAAAATTGTTGACTTTTTTTGCCTTTGGAGTTTAAATCTGATGTAAAAAAACATATAGGTTCGCTGCTAATTCTAATTATTTGCTTACTTTATTCCACGAACTACGGTAAAATGCCTTCGCATTTTTCAATTATTGCAAACTACAACAGCCTGCCCGATGAAATTGAAGCTCTATCATCTTTATCATCATTTAAAAGGCTTCTTAAAAAGTTTCTTCTAGAGTGCTGAATGGTACATAACCGTACAGTGAAATTTTTTGTATTTTTCAGTATTATTCGTTGCACTTTTGGGAATTTTTTTTTTCTCGCTGAATGTATGTTTGTAGTGCTGCACTGGCTTTTTATTCATTTATGTTACATTTTACTTTATTTCCTTTATTTCCGTTTTGCTTCATCGTGTTTTCTCATACTGAGTGAATGTAATTATGCCTGCTTTTGTTTCTTATGGTATAGGGTGTTTATAAATTTCACCTTGATGCACGGTTTAGTGTTTTCTATCTCGTGAAAATTCCTTAGTGTTTTTTGAATATTACTATACTTTTACATGTATAATATTGCGGTTCCTGTTTTTCTATTCGTACTTTTCTTTCCTAAATATGCTACTTATTTTGTATTGCTATATTCTCAATATTTCTTTATATTTTTTATATTACTACTCTGCAATGTATATTGCTCTATTATATGCCACTGTATAATATAATTCTTGTGGCTTTCACTGCGTTTTTTTCTTCTATGCATTATTTAACCCGGGATCCTGGGGCAGTCTCGACTATGGGAACCTCGTCTGTATAATTTTGCATTGTAACCTTCATCTTCTTGTAAGATTGAATAAATTACTGCTTCTTATATTCCTTATCTGCTTTATAGGGTGTCAATTTATGGCGCGACGCATATAGCGAAGTGACGTGTATAACGAACAATTCCCATGGTCCCGCACGCTTCCTTATACAAGCGTTTGACTGTACTACCATGGCTATGTTATTGGTTTGAAACAAATTATGAAACTCTAGTCTTACGCCTTTCCTTGCGTGAACACAGATGGATAAAACTGCAGCCACTAGAAGCAGGGCGTCGTTAACAAAATGTAAAGAATTGTTTTCACATAGTAGGACATTAGAGGAAACCTAAGTTCTTTTGAACTATTATGTGGTGTGCACGTCACTCATAAAAGCGACATCAAAAATAGATTGGAAATTAAAGTACTTGTTTGATCTCTCCTGGGAGCACCCCTGTGAAAGATCATGAGAAAAGGTGATCGAATAGAAAATTTTTCTGCAAGAAAAATAGTCAAAACCTAGACATACTTTTTTGTGTGAAAGAAATTATATTGAATCCTCCTGAGTATTTTGTGCAGTGCCAAAACGCTTGCCAAAACTAAACTGGTCCAGCAACTGTTATAAAAATAGTTGATTGAGTCATGACATGGAAGTGTTCAGGAAGAGTGTCCTTAAAGAAATTGCATAAACACAACACTTTCATCTTTGTCAAAATCAACCAACTGAAGTATTTGCCTTTCGCCCCTCCCGCCGCCTCCTTCCCCATTTATTACAGTTAATCTGCCCCACATAAGACATCAGGTCAGGACAATAGAACTATTCCAGCTCTGCAAAGAAATGAACATTTTCTGCATCCTACAGTAAAAGAGGCACGCAAAATAAAAGAGCGACCATTTCTGAGCATTGTTTATTAAATGAATTTTGCGGTCAACTGGCGCTGATAATTAAGATAATCTTTTTACTACCAAAACACACGAGGCCTACGGACAAAAGCGCAACAGTTCTTTGATAATGTGGTTCTTTTCGATCATGACGTATACTGCATTACTGAGACGTGGCTCTCAGACCAAATTGCTTCTACAGATTACTTCCCGGACGAGTACGCTGTCTTTCGCCATGACAGAGACTACGAACGCACCGGTCAAAAGTACGGTGGAGGAGCTTTAATCGCCCTGCGAAAGTCCATGGTTGCGTTTCGCCGAGCTGATCTCGAATTGGGAAATGAATGCGTTTGGGTCGAAACAAAGACAAACCGCGGAAAAAACCTGCTCATTGGCGTGTATTATATGCATCCAACACTAGACGTCCCCGCATTCGCGTCCGTTTTTCAGCACCTCTCAGAAAGTATAAACCCTGGAAAGTACAACATTCTTTTATTTGGTGATTATAACGGGCCTGGCCGGTGGTGGAATCCCGGGGAAAATGTTGGCAATTCTACCTCATTCTACCTATTCTACCTAATTCTACCTAACTTTTTCTCATTCGCTGGATTGGCATATGCTGCACTTCCTCCTAACCCCGCAGGAAATGTCCTTGACATCGCCTTCTCCAACTTCACCTCCTTAGACCTTAAACACGCTCGAGAAGCCCTTGTTCCGGTCGACCCGTGGCATGAACCATTCACTGTCACGGCTTTACTACCGGTTGCCTATGAGCGGCGCATGGAGACCCCATTCTTTGATTTTCCCCGTGGCGATTTTAATGCCCTCTACATAACGCTCCAGGAGACGAATTGGGAGCCAGTCTACACATCGCATAATGCAGACGCAGCGTTGCAGCTGTTCACAAAAAATGTCCAAAAAGCAATGGACGAGCACATACCAAAAAAGTCTAAGCGCCCTCATCAATTCCCTTTCTGGTTCAGCAAAGAACTCCGCAGCGCGCTGCGCAGTAAGCGTCGATTCCACAAACTAAGGAAAGCTAAAAACGACACGTCCGCCGACACTAACTTCAAAGAACAGCGCTCAATTGTGAAAGTGCTGCTCGCTCGCGACAGAAAACATTTTTCTGACTTCACAGAGTCTTCGCTTACCCGATCCCCGAGCGACTTCTGGCGGATCTTTTGCACGCGCACAAGAAAGGCCCCTGAGCGGATTACTCTGCAGGATGGCGACACCATCGTTTCCGACCCAGCCAGCATTGTTGAAATATTCACAAAACACTTCTTGTCCGCGTACTCCTCGTCACGCGACAGCGGCTTCCCGCTTCGGCTCGCGCAGATAGGTGATGTCATACACACGCCCAACATAACCGTTCAGGATGTCACGGCTGCTATCCGAAGCCTACCTTCGAAGAAATCCTCAGGCCATGATAACATCCCATGCTTCATTGTAAAAGGTTGCTCTGCCATTTTCGCGCCGTTGCTCTGCCACATTTTTTGTCTCTCGCTTGAAGAGCGGCACTTTCCGACAAATTGGAAACCCGGCGTTGTTTTTCCTCTCCATAAGTCCGGAAATGCGTCGGTGCCTGGGAACTATCGACCAATATCTCTCCTTTGTTCTTTCTCAAAAGTTTTCGAAAAAGTAGTACACCGTTATCTCTTGTCCAAAATCCGGCCCCTCATTCATAGTAATCAGCACGGTTTTATACCTGCCCGGTCCGTCGAATCAAACCTTGCCTGCTTTCTGAGTGACGCCAGCAAGTACATACTTTCACGTCAACAAATGGATGCCATCTACTTCGACTGCAGCAAGGCCTTCGACCGCGTAAACCATGATTTGCTCCTTCGCAAACTGTCTGCTTATGGCTTGGCTCCTGCTTTCTGCGAGTGGTTTGCAACCTACCTCAAACAGAGAACAAACTTTGTTCAGTACGCTGGTGTTAAGTCTCGCAGCTTCACTGTACCGTCCGGGGTTCCCCAGGGCTCTATTCTCGGTCCTTTATTGTTTAACTTATTTGTGAATGATGTGCAGTTAATTATAAAGCATTCATCTCTATTGCAGTTTGCAGACGACATGAAACTCTATCGCGCAGTGGGATCACAGGCGGACTGCGCCCAGCTTCAACGCGACGTACAAGCAATCTCCCTCTGGTGCAAAACTAACTACTTAGATTTGAATCCATTGAAGACCGTTACAATTACATACACTCGAAAAACCTCTCCTTTAACCTTCCCATACCACCTCGACTCTCTGACGATAAGAAGAGTAAGCGAAACACGTGATTTGGGGGTTCTAATGGATTCGAAACTACGATTCACACCGCATGTTAACTACCTCGCACGCTCATCTCTTCGGACTTTGGGCGCTATCCTCGTGCAACAAGGGACTTCTCAGGAGGTTCGTGTTTCCTTGCTCTGTACAAAGCCCTTGTACTCCCAAAGCTGGAGTTTGCATCGGCAGTCTGGAACTGCATGAGTGCGTCGTCGTCTTTGCGCTTGGAAAGGGTTCAGAAAAGGTTCACGCGCATCTTCTCTCGCCGCTACACCCTACACGAGAAATACGCTTACAAGGATGTCATCAAGCGGCTGAAGCTCGAAGAACTGCAATCTAGACGCACAAACCGCGATTTAGTGTTTTTGTTCAAGTGTATCCACTCCAGATTCGACAGCCCGAAATTAGTGAGCTCTGTTCGGCTAAGGGCACCAATTCGAGCTCTCCGCCCCCCCCTTTGCTTTGATGTGACCACCTCAGAGATGCTGTCTCCAGTGTGCCGTGTGCAACGTGTGTAAATGATGACTTTCGTGCATCTTTGGACGTCTTTTCCGGCAATGTTAACTCTTTTAAACGCGCCCTGAAAAATGCATGCATTTGAAGCCGCTGTTGCCCATTCAGTATGGTATAGAAGTTATCTCGTGTTCGTGTTTTCCGTTCCCTTCCCATTTTCTACACTTGCACCGTTTGCCGTACACATACTCCCGTGTACCTATGTATGTGTGTCCGCACGTGTGTGTGCATGCATGCACGTGCGCATTTGCCTGCACTTGTTCACCTTCACATGCACCCGCGTGGGCATGCGTGTATGTATGTTTTGTTTGCACTCACGAGCGTATGTGCCGTGCATACATATAAATTTTGCTTTATATGTACTTATTTCCAGTATCCATGTTCCCCAGTAAGTTACGACGGTGGATTGTACTGAACTTGCGTGTATGCCAATGTACTTTGTAGTATACCTTGTCACAAGCCCTGTCTCAGCGCGTGCTAATGTACCTGACTGTAATCTTAATTCCTTAAATGTATAAATTGTGTGTGTGTGTGTTGGTGTGTGTGTGTGCGTGTGCGTGTGTTTGTGTGTGTGTGTGTGTGTGCGTGCGTGCGCGCATGCGTGCGTGCTTACGTGTGTGTGAGTGCGTGTGTGTGCCTGCGAGCACGCGCGTGTGCGGTGGTACTATGTACTTTGTGACCCCTGCACTTCATAACCAGTCTCCATGTTTTACCGTTTGTTTATCTGTGTGTCGCCCTGTCCTTTTTGTGTGCACAACCCAAGAAGGCCTAGTGCTGTTGGTGGGCACTGGGCACCACCCAATAAACAATAAACAATACAAGGGTGGGCTGAAGGCTGTACGGCTGGTGGTGGCGTGCGGGTACACTTGCTGTGGGCGCAATGGTCCCAAAATGGTGGGTTCGTGCTGCTGCACAGCGCGACTGAGTCATCTGCTTGCGCTGCATGCAGATGTCGTCAACCGGCCTCAGTACTTTTAAAGTACTGTGGGTCAACTCCAATGCCTATAGCATGGCCGAACTTCTGGAAGCTTTTGTCCGGCTGGAGTGCGACGACCGCATCGCGGCAGTCCTGGGTTGGCCGTACTTCGGCCGCACACGGGTGGCTTTGTAATTGCCGGAGCCCTACGGCTGGAATCTGGCCGTATGTATTCGAGCCGGTCGACTGGCCGACGGACAGTGGCCGTTGAATGGTCATGGGAGTACGGCAGTATACGACCAAAGGGCCCACTTACGGGCCCAGCACGTCTGCCAGCAAAAGGCCGTAGAGAAAATCACCGGCCAATGTACACCGGCTAGAGTTAGGCTGTACAGTCTTGTGCTGCCTGGGTTGGCCCCCCATAGAATAGGGAAAGGGGTAATACGTGGCATACCTATCGAAGACACCATCCGCGACATAAACACAAATGTGGTCAATAAAGGTAACCCTATGGTAGTGTAAGCAAATCGCATAACCAACACGAAGACGGTGGTGATCGCGTTCACCGGTAACAAGGTCCCCACCTTAGTGATGTACGGCGGACTTCTAACCAAGAGCTCTCTCTAGAGAAAGCAAGTCGATTTGCGGGATCAGTGTGGAAGGCTAGGACACCGAAGTGACGTGTGCCCAAATCCCGCGGACTGCATCTCCAGAGGGTGCGGAACACCAAACCCACCCGAAGGACACGAGAACGAGTGTAACCCCAAATGCAACCTGTGCCGAGGTGAACATCGAACAGGCGGGAAGAAGTGCCGCGCTCATTTTAAAACGCCGTACGTGGTGATGAAACGGCAGTGGGAGCGCCAACGAGCTTACGCCGCCAGGACGGAAAGTTCCAGAAGACCACCCAGCCGCGAAAGGGCGCCGAACTCGCGACGCCGCTCCCACTCCCGAGAGGGTAGGAGGGAGCCCAGCTGCTCGTCGCGACACCCGAGCTCGAGATCGATGACACTGGAGGGAACAGCCGGAGCACGCAGACGCTCCCGGTCCAAGTCGAAAAAGACGCAGGTTCGCAACCAGGGAGCCACCGAGCACCACTGCTGCCAAGCAGGTAGGCTGGGCGGCGGGGTCCCCCATCGCTCTCGGTAGCAACAGAGACTTCCCGCCCATCCCCCCCACCACCCCCTCCCAAAAGAACACAAAGAAAGGTTGGGACGAACGTAAACAGCACAAAGCATTAATTAGGGCTACAAAGGTAATGGCTTCAAAGGAAAGCTATAAGGGCTACAAAGGGCAGCTACACAGCTTTCTCGGGCACTTCGCTGAGTTGTTGATCAATTCGCTCTCGCGCTACAAACGACTAGCGTCCTGGCTAGATCAGTTGGGAGAGCAACTTGCCCGGTTGAGCGGTGGTCCCGGGTTGGAATCCTGGATCAGGACGAATTTTAGATGCGAGGCACTCTTGCTCGCGGCTATGTCCGGCGTCCGTCTGTTGTCCGCACCTGTCCCCCTACACTATAAAGTTCCTAATGCATGCAATTGCCAATTGCACGCGCAGTGCTGACTGATGTATCTTTTTTTGCTGCCTTGTACTGCCTGTCTGGGCCCCCGTTAAGCTGTTCCCGCAGCTTATAGCCCAGGTAGCCAACCAGTATTATCTGGTGAGTAAAACGAATTGAATTGAATTGAATAGTTAGCGGCGCCCGGTTTCGATCCCACGACTCTCTGGCCGCAACGGGAGGAACGCAGCGCTCTACCCACTGCGCTACAAAACCGAGACAGGAGCAAGCGCTACGAACGCGCCTTATATCCTTTACTCATTTCAACTACGACAAGAAGCTACTGATACAACGAAGGCACGCGAAGCTGAACGTCAACGGAAACGATGAAATGAAAACTTTAGAGGAGGATGTTAGCGTCTCTTGCTCGGGGGGGTGTCCCGCGTCTGGGCCCCGTCCGCAGCGCCACTGACGAATATTGTGGCAGGATGCCCCCAGGGACTGGCCAACCAAAAAATCTATCACGAGATAGGTTCGCGTTCAACCACCGTCGTCACCTTCCCGTAGGGGAAACGCTGAAGACGAAGAAGGAGAAGACAAAGCTCTCACCCCGTCCGCTGTCACCCCGTCCGCAGCGCTTCCGATGATGATTTTGGCAGGATGCTTCTAGGGATTGGCCAACCAAAAAATCCATCACGAGATAGCTTCGCGTTCAACCACTGTCGTCATCTTCCCGTACGGGAACCGCTGAAGAAGGAGAAGAAGACGAAGCTGCGAAGACGAGGGCGTGTACGTTGCTCTCAGCCGGTGCACCAACGTCAACAACCTTTACCTCATCAACGCTGATGGACACTACCGATTCTACCACAGCGACGACAACATGAACAAGAACATGGTGGACGAGTTTCTGCGCCTCGAACACCACCGCCTACTCACCGTAACACAATAGTACTTGAGTGCCTTTGCCACCGGTGTGGACCCGGATGTGGAATTCCCTCTGGCGCTACTAAACCCCAGATCACTCAACATAACGGCAACACAATTAAACCACACGGAAACCCCAAGATGCTTCGCATCCTCTTCAGGGTTCCCCACGGGAAGATGGGGTAATTTTTCACCTGCGAAGTTACTAATCAAGCTGTATAGCTTTCCTTCGTAGCCGTATGGCTGCATTTAGGTGGATGTGAAACTTTCATTCGCCGAAACTCACTCCACCTTTGGAATTCCCCTAAATCTATTCGATTAACACCTGTCTTTCACTTCGAGTTTTTTATCAATCCGCTGTCCTGCTACAAACGACCAGTCTCCTAGTTAGCTCAGTTGGTAGAGCGACTCCGGTTAAGCGGTGGCCCCGGGTTAGAATCCTGGACCAGGATAAAATTTTCGTGAACTGCAAAGTTCCTGAGAAAGCTGTATAGCTTTCCTTTGTAGCCGTATTCCTGCAGTACGTAGATGTCAAACTTTCCTTCACTGCTCTTGATAATAAGATAGTCCCGTTAATAATGCAACTATTACCAAACAATCATATTTCTCGTGCATCTGGATCATGTGGCTGCTTCTGGCTTGCCTGGCTCTTGCTTTTTGTTATTGTTGTTGAGAATAAGTAAAGTGCCTTACCTCCTGTAACCACAAGCTGGAAAACAAAAATACCCAACGGCATGATATTTATGGTTGCAAGTGTTCTAGGAGACACCAATCTGTACTCACCAGGATGGAAGCGAAAACCACCAATCTACTCGGTTTCATCTTCTCTTGGGGCTGGAAGTGAAAACATTTTCTTCATCCAATAATCACCGACGCGTTTCTTCCTTATTGTAACAGCCAATCGAACAAAATGTTGAACCAAGCTTACGTTTTTAAACAATTCAAATACGGCAGTACTAGTTTGTGTTAACCTTTCTAACACAAACTCTCGAACCCGAGTTCGTTCAAATGCCCTTTTACGGGTATTTAGTAGAAAATGCTATTTTTATCGCTCTATACCTTACACATTTCACAAAGTCTACACTGGCGATATTTGAATAGAATTACACTGCCCAGTACATGACATTGAGAACACGGCCTTTAAGGTATTAAACTTTTATGCTTCCTAATAAATGAGTGAATAGACGAACATCAATATCTTTGCCAATTATGTGACTTGAAACCTATAGGCAAAGCACTGCGACATCCTCACTGCAATACAAGGCGTCCCAAGCATGGCACATAAAATTCGTATTTCGCGTTTATCGATCGCACTTAGGCTCTACACTTACAATCAGCAGACAAGTAAAACGTTAGTGAGGTGTACTATGCAAAGCAGCCAATAATGTTTTTGAGTAATTTTTAGTGTTTAAAAGCCTCTGACAACTTTTGCATTCGAAAAAAAGGTATGGTATTTTTATACAAGTTTGATCATGAGGCTTCTCATGTAGCCCCCAAATGCATTTTCCCAGAAATGAGTTTCTTTTTTAGTTAAGTCTAGAGTATAGGCCCTAGGATATAGCGCTCATTAGGCACACATCGAATATTAGGAAAGGATGGAATAAAATGCTGAAGCCTATTTGTACTACGGGGTGTACTGCTTATGTATCGTCCGTGAAAACTCTTCCGGCATTACCATCATCATCATCATCATCATCATCACCAGCCTATCTACGCCCACTGCAGGGCAAAGGCCTCTCCCATGATTCTCCAATTATCTCGGTCCTGTGCCAATTGTGACCAATTTATCCCCGCAAACTTCTTGATCTCATCTGCCCGTCTAACTTTCTGCCGCCCCCTACAACGCTTGCCTTCTCTAGGGATCCACTCTGTTACCCTTAATGACCAGCGGTTATCTTGCCGTCGCATTACATGCCCTGCCCACGTCCATTTCTTCTTCTTAATTTCTACTAATAAGTCTTAAACACCAGTTTGCTCCCTGATCCACTCCGCTCTCTTCTTGTCCCTTAATGTTACACCTATTATTTTCCGCTCCATTGCCCGCTGAGTCGTTCTCAATTTAAGTTGAACCCTCTTAGTGAGCCTCCAAGTTTCTGCCCCGTAGGTGAGTACCGGTAAAATGCAGCTGTCATACACTTTCTTCTTCAGCGACAATGGTACGCCGCTATTCATTATCTGAGAATGTCTGCCATATGCACCCCACCCCATTCTGATCCTTCTAATTATCTCTGCCTCATGGTTGGGATCTGGGGTCACAACTTGGCCTAAGTAGATATATACGCTTACCACTTCCACTGCCTCGCCACCTATCTCAAACTGCTGTGCTGTCCCAAGGTTATTGATCATTACTTTAGTTTTCTGCATATTAATTTTCATGCCCACGGTTCTACTCTGTTCGCCCAGTGCGGAAAGCATGCTTTATATTATATTTGTATTCTGGCCGCATATAATATAATATTATATTATATTATATTTGTATTTGTATTCGCGCATTATATTTGTGTATAAATGTGAGGACCACGCTAAGGGCCTCTGTGCATACCCAAGGAGCGTTCACAGGTATCTAACAAATCTCTTTTTGAGTTAAAACGCTTGGCGAATGGCATTTTGAAAACAGAAACATGCCACCAAGCTTAAAACCATCACTTTCTAAGCAACAGGCTGCTAACCGCGCGTAAGTAGCGCAATGAAGGCCTTGTCTGCTTGTCTACATTTCTCGTAAGCGCCTATTCTCTAACCTTTCTTCAATGGGCGTCAAGGGCGACAGGATAGTTTGTTCATAACGATGGCCATGTACGGCTCACAAAATGAACACTTTTACTAGGAGCGCTTATGTTTCTAGCTATTAAGACACTTCACATTAAGTGGACAATCTGACCTGATTTACCAAGAATGTGGTCACCTTCTCCCCTCATTATCATCACTAAAATCTCTCGCACTCTTGCTGCTGTTCGTCTTGCGTGGTGCCTAGGCTCTCACTGTACTATTGTACGAGTATGTTCTCTTTTTAGTAACGTCTTGGTGGATGTGTCGGCTTATGCTTCACTTTCTTCTCTGTAACATCTTCGTTGATATGTTGGGGAATTATGCACACACAACATAGCTTTGGCACAGGATAGAGAACAAGAACAGGATAGAAAACGATGCATCACTACTCCACTCGTCTTGGTATCCTACCCACGTAACTCTAGCACGTTCTGCGGCACGACAAAAGAACACACGCGACTCGTCAGAATGTCTAAGCACATTAGCGTTCCCGACCTCTGCAACCCTCCCTTGATGCTAGCTAGTGTCACGTTTTGCTCCAGGGCACAGCTAAAATATGGTGTGAGGGCCATGAATCCGATCTGCTGAATTCGGACGCCTGTATGAACAAGCTGGGAGATCTTTGAGCAAATCTAGCCACTGGCCAGCGTCCTTCTAAAAATGAACTGGTATTGCATGCCCTGAAATCTACAGAAACCGAGTTCTGTGTATAGAAGACGTCTTGGCGCTGTGCCTCTAGGTTGACGCAACCGTGAGTGGCGATGACAAAGTTGGACGCGCCGTGACGGCGAGTGCAGCGCACGCTTTTAATCAGCGTTCATCTAACCAGTGCCCCACGTTCAATTTTATTACTAGAGAATTTCACCAATTAGGGAGAGAAAAGCCCATCAATCAGCGCTCTGTTAACTCTAATGCCTAATAGGGCCACTAACTTGTAATATTCAGACGCTCCACAGATGACGCTATCGCATGCGAAGCTCCATCTGCGCAAAGAAATTCCTCCTTCTCTTCATCCAGATATGACCCTTAAAGCTCCGTCCTCGCCTACATGACAAGAATAGTTCGGCGGGAACTTCAGGCTCTGGCTTATCTGGACCTTTTTGAATTCACAGTGTATCACCAGTTGCCGGCGCTCTTTGTTTTACACGCTGTTGTTTGGCAAAAAATTGGTAACATCCGCACTCCTCGAGTTTGCTCTCTGCGTCGTCCGAACAACCACCAAGTGTCCTCCCCTGTGTCGAGTAGCAACTAGTATTTCACACCAGTTATCGCACTCGAAACCCTTCAGAATGCGCGCGCCGGACTACAACCATCTGTTTAAGCTTTTGCCAAGCTGCACACGTTGCTCGGTATTGTTGCTGACGCAGTGATGTATTTCCGCCGACCCGTTTTATGTAATCTCGGCGTTCTGAAGATAATTCCAGGTTGCCGTTTAAGGGGCTTCAACATTGCCGATACGTCACTGCTCGGCCTCCTGTATTTAGCTGTCGTTCGCCTTCCCCTTAACTACGCCAGTCCAAATTGCCGCAGCTCCGCCGTCATTTTGCCCGAGCATCTTTCCCACTCATGCCAGGAAAACTCAATAATGCATCCCGTGGAGCTGGCGCTGCATCAATGACCTGGCCACGGAGTGCTGGGCTAACTCTAGCCAACAGATGAAATTTACTACAAGTTCATATCGATGGTGTTCCAGAAAATACACTCAATGAGATGGGCGCCCACATTTAGGTTATGAGTTGAAACCTGCTCCGCAGCCTCGCGCAAGTTTCACACGCCGGAGCACAAAGTTTCGCACAGGTCACAGATGGAGGGACGTCCGCTATTGCCGGAATATGTACTGGGCGAGTTGCTATTGCTGGATATAAAACCGACGTTCTGTTTGCTGTATTGCACAGACGCCTTCAAAACCTAATCCCCCTCCGTGAGTTGCTATCGGACCTTTTTTTACTCATGTACTGATGTGCTGGTGTAGTCCACCTTCTCGTTGTTTGTGCTAATCCGACCCCCGAAAACTTTCATCAGTTGCCTTGAGATGTACTTCACGCAGAACAACCTTTATGCCGTAATGTCTCCCCTCGTGATTCATGTTTACAGTCGCACACGACACCCAACATTTACTTGTAGTCAAACTTGTAGTCAAACTTGTAGTCATACTCGTAGTGGTGGCGATTACGCACTGTCACCAGTTCTCGAAGTGCCGCTGTAGTGCCATGTGACCATACCGCTACTGTTGTGACGATTTCCGATAGCAAGATGCCCCTCCTCTTCATTACTTTGGCGTATCCTATCAAGTTATTCCGCAGGGCTTGCCTCTTGATACTTGGCCTGGGAATGTAAGCCACCAAAGTATGTCTTTGATCGCGCACCCGTTCAAAAATTCGGCTACCTAAACAACTTCGACTGTCTCAGCCAAGGAATAATAAACCATCAACGCATGAGGCCTTCTCACCCACCTAGCCGACGGTCTGTGGAAAAATGTGGTCTCCTATTGAGGCATTTTGACCTAAATAACCGTTATTTGTGCCATACAACCCCTCTTAAATTTAATTGAAGTGCTGTTCAGTATCATTGGCTGTCGAAAGCAGCCCATACCGTTGTCCCGCGCTGAACCACTCTCAATTATGCCGAATGTCAAATGCATGTTCCACAATGACAAGATCAAAGCATCGCAGAGTACCAGGGCTTCGCGGGTTGTTTTAGCTAATAACAAGAATGCGAAGAGGGGTTCAGCCGAAATTACTGACTCCTACCAGATCAGCAAGGACAGGCACCCTTGCCATGCATTGACGGCACGCAGAAATGGCAGCACTATGCCAAATACGTGTAAAGAGGTATCAGTTCTGAATATTGGGACCATCATCATCATCATCACCCTTATCATCATCATCACAGCCTATCTACGCCCAGTGCAGGGCAAAGGCCACTCCAGTATTCTACATTTACCCCGGTCCTGTGCTAACTGCGACCAATTTCTTCCCACATACTTATGGATGATCTCATACGCCCATCTAACATTCTGCCGCCCCCTGCAACGCTTGCCTCTCTAGGCATCCACTCTGTTACCCTCAATGACCAACGGTTATCTTGACTTCGAATTACGTGCCCTGCCCCCGTCCATTTCTTCTCCTAATTTCTATTAACATGTCCTTAACACGCGTTTGTTCCCTGACCCACTCCACTCTCTGGTTGTCCCTTAATGTTACACCTATATTCTTCCATTCTGTTGCCCACTGAGGTGTCCTCAATTTAAGTTGAACCCTCTTAGTGAGCCTCCACGTTTCTGCCCCGTAGGTGAGTACCGGTAAGATGCAGCTGTCATACTCTTTCTTCATGAGGGACGACGGTAGGCTACCATTCATTATCTGAGAATGCCTGCCGAATGCACTCTACTGCATTCGTATCCTTGTAATTATCTCTGCCTCATAGTTGGGAACCCGGGCCACAACTTCGCCTAAGTAGATATATTCGCTTACTTCTTCCACGGCCTCGCCAACTATCTCAATCCACGGTGCTGTCCCGAGGGGAATGATCATTACTTTAGTATTCTGCAAAATAATTTTCAGACCCACGGTTCTACTCTGTTTGTCCAGTGCGATAAGCATGCTTCGCAATTCCTCCCCCGAGTTACTTAACAAGGCAACGTCATCAGAAAATCTGAGGTTACTCAGGTATTCTTCGTTAAGCCTTACTCCCACCGGTTCCCTATCCAACATTCTGAATACTTCTTGTAAACATGTTATGAATAACACTGGGGAGACTGTGTCTCCTTTTCTGACGCCCTTCCTGATAGGTATTTTACTGCTCTCCTAATGAAAGAGGACGGTAGCTGCGGACGCACTGTAGATATCCTCTAGTATTCCTACATAATGTTCCTCTCCACCTTGGCCCCGTAATGCCTGAATGACTGCTGAGGTTTCGACACTCGGGGGACTAATTTTAAAGCATGCTCTCCGCATTGGGCGAACAGAATAGAACCGTGGGCCTGAAAATTAATATGCAGAAAACTAAAGTAATGATCAATAACCTCGGGACAGCACAGCAGTTTGAGATAGATGGCGAGGCAGTGGAAGTGGTAAGCGAATATATATATATATATAGTTGTGACCCCAGATCCCAAACATGAGGCAGAGATAATTAGAAGGATCAGAATGGGGTGGGGTGCATATGGCAGGCATTCTCAGATAATGAATAGCAGCCTACCATTGTCGCTGAAGAAGAAAGTGTATGACAGCGGCATCTTACTGGTACTCACCTACGGGGCAGAAACTTGGAGGCTCACTAAGAGGGTTCGACTTAAATTGAGAACGACTCAGCGGGGAATGGAGCGGAAAATGATAGGTGTAACATTAAGGGACAAGAAGAGAGCGGAGTGCGTCAGGGAGCAAACTGGTGTTAAAGACATATAAGTAGAAATTAAGAAGAAGAAATGGACGTGGGCAGGGCATGTAATGCGAAGACAAGATAACCGCTGGTCATTAAGGGTAACCGAGTGGATCCCTAGAGAAGGCAAGCGCTGCAGGGGGCGGCAGAATGTTGGATGAGATCAAGAAGTTTGCGGGGATAAATTGGTAACAGTTGGCACAGGACCGAGGTAATTGGAGAATAATGGGAGAGGCCTTTGCTCTGCAGTGGGCGTAGATAGGCTGGTGATGATGATATATATATATATATATATATATATATATATATCTAAGTTGCAGTCCTAATTGCCAGTGCTGTAAAACGGCGCATTTTTTCTCGACTTGAATTTTCAATTATTTATTCCTGCATCAAAAAAAAATGCAATCATACCTCATTCGTCACTATAAAAACACTGTTAAAGCGCCAAACAGCACTGGCAATAGGACTGCAACTTAGATATGTGTCTTACGGAATCCCTCGTCCCGTACGTCTCGGTTGTTATATATATATATATATATATATATATATATATATATATATATATATATATATATATATATATATATATATATATATATATACATATAATACAGGTTCAGTGTACGCAGCGCACTGCGCACTTCTACATCACCTGATTGATCGGGTGAATATGGTCCATTGTTGAATAGCCTTTACGGAACCATGCTGTTCTTTAGATTGACTAAAATCTGATCTTGCAGAAATTCTGTTAGCGTTTACCTTGGTAAGTAAATTCTAGACAACTGACGGAATATTGAGATATTTCCGTTTAAACTCCTGATGGCCTTTACAAATTTAGGCACAGGCCACTTGGCCTTTTTACAGCTCGCGCTACATTTGAGGGCGGGCTCCTTACTGCACGGTTTAAAGTAGTGTGCTACCTAATATGCGTAGGGTATTTCGAGTAGGAAATTCTTTTCCCCTGCATTGAGCAGGACATTCAAGAGGTGTTCAGCAATTCTGGAGGTATTTCGACGTGAAAAGGCTACTAAACTACCAGTATTTCTCTTCGGTCACCACAAAATTAGGCTCCTTGAACGTATTGTAGTGCTTGCGCTGTTCCGTCCGACCCCGAAAAAGTTCGAGCTGTGCGGTATTTACCGAAACTTCTATCGCCTCAACATCTCCAAAGATTCGTAAGCCTCTCTTCCTAAATTTGTCGTGTCATCGGTAATTTTTTCGACATTGCACGACTGTTGACAAACCGCCTTCAGAGAATATCACCAACACATGGGCCCCACACAAGGTGAATCCTGCTCAAGGCATGTCGCCATGATTGCATCACCACACCATTTTACCCATTGTCTTCTGTGGCCCCATAAACGTTCGCACCTGCGCCAGCAGCCGAGGCATAGGAATGGGTCGAGCACAATGGGCCACCTAATATGCGTAATCGCCTACCCCCGCCTAGCGCTCATGCCATCTTAACGCAAATACTCCATAACCGAAGGATGGGGTCTTCTTCCCTGTCTTTGCACTTAAGTGTCGCGTCTGACCGTCATACTCTGTGCTTGTTTTTGTCTTTAAAATGTCCCCTGGGCAAGCTTGGTCTGTGGGCTGTACGTCTTGAAGACACCACTTTTTCTGCCCTTTCGAAATTTTGCCGCGTAAACCAGTATGTCGAAAGGTTTTCACGAAATGCTTTCGCGCGTACAGACGTGAATGGATCTAGTTCTGATGACTCCCTTTTTCAAATTGCTGATGAACAGCATCATGAAGTCCCTTTACGCTTCAGCATTTGGTGTCGCATCCGGAACACCACACCCAGCCCTAGATGCCTATACAATCGCGATGGTGACCTCTATTGTGGGAACTTCAGCTTTGATGGTCCCGAAATGCCCCTCGTCATACCTGAACCCCTTCCTTCAAAAATACTACACTGGTATCATGATGTTCCAACGGCTGCACACCGAGGAATCGCCCGCACGGACGATCGCGCGCTGCGTTATTTCTTCTGAGCCAGCCGATGCCGTTTTTTGTGATCATACATGACAGCCTGTGACCTCTGGCAACGGCGATAAACCCCGCCCCCGGCTCCTGCTGATCCGCTTCATCTCAACTAGCATCCCCTGGAGCCATTTTAAACAGCGAAGCTGATGCCATTTTCAACAGTGGAGCTCTTAAGCTAATCCTAATTTTTCGTGTTCGCAGTTAAAAATACCAAGAACTTGCTAAGCGCGCGCATGTGAGCGCGAGCAGGTTAGCGCGGGTCTCGCGAAGAGCCCCAAAAGTTAAAAAAACCACACAATGCATAGCGCTCGTGTGTGCGTGCCTCAAGAAGACCGCCCAGCGTCTCCAGCGCATGTTTGTGTAGCCAAGCCTACCCACTTAGGGATATTGGCGAAGATAGCGGTAACCATCCGGCTGTTAGCAAAACGATAAAAATGCGAGTGCTAGTGTGTGCTTGACCCGCGGCAACCGCCCACCGTCCCTAGTGCGCGTCTGTCAACCAAAGCATACCCACTTAGAGAGATTAGCCAAAATTCGCAAAAAGAACTCAACAGTTCTCGTAATCGTTGCCAAACTTGCTGGGTACAAGAAAGGTACGTTATAGTGTAGGCTGCCCCCAAGCCCCCGATGAAACCATAGTGATGGTCCTCAAGGTTGCCTACAGCTTCGATACCTTCAAGTTTCACGCGCTAGTGTGAGCTTTCTTCATTTTTTCCTGTAGGTTTCGACTTCTTTGGGCTTTTTTTTATTTATAGTTCATGCCAGAAGCTGCGTGCACCACTGTCGATGCTACATTGTTGTCAACAGTCCGCCCACTGAGTACGCCAAACTCACCATGAAGGGGCATTGAAAGTATATTTTCTTCTCCACCGTCCCCAGGTCGAACCACAAGGCGAGAACGCTTTTTGTTGCTTTCATTCACGGTGATTTCTTCACTTTTAGGGGGAGGACTGTCTTCACCAATGTAGCCTCCACACCACTGCTTACAGCTTCTGGAATAAACTCCACATTCGGAAACACCAAGGTGGATCTATGAAGGAGCTATGCAACACTTTTCACAATCACGGGCGCCCGGCCATAAGGTGTGTGAAAAGGTACGGCAATTTTCTTCTAAACGACCTAATTCTTCACAACTAAACATCATAATCATCATCACCAGCAGCATACGCAGGTTCCCTGCAGGATGACGGCGTCTCCCGTTTGTCGACAACCGCTCCTTCCGTGTGCTGATCGAGTTCACAGCTTAGCCGAAAATTTCTTTATTTTTCTCTCCATCAAGTCAGTGGCCTATCCCTTCTTCTAGACCATTGTCTTGGTGTCGACTGCAGTACTGCAATTGTCCACCGGTTGTCGGGTCGCCTCATTACCCAAACAGCCAAATTCAATTTCTTTTTCGTTTGACTAAGCTAAAGATAAGTACTACTACAGTTTGTTCTGTCATCTGACTAGCTTGTTTGCTGTTACACACCGGTACTTTTAATATCCTGTTTTGTTCATTGCTCGTTGAACAGACCTGAGTTTGCTTTCTAGTGTTTCAGCAGTGCTCCAGGGTTCGGCTTGCTGGTTGCTCTAGCTGTCCTGCAATTTCTTCGCTTTTCGTGTCTCCCCGTCTTCAACACCTGTTCTCCTTCGTGCTGCCTCCTCATCGCTCGGAGACGCCACGGCGGTGAACACCCCGTGTAAAACTGCTTGCGGAGACCAGCGAGCACACCCTGCTGCTCGGCAGGGTGCCGCCGTTGCCTGCGCTCTATGCTGCCGTGATGGACTCTCTAGGCCACATCATCGTCGCACCGTCCGGACCGAACGAGCCACCTTCAATTGTGTCGTGCGACACACCTGCCTCAACATCAACCACAGAGAGCACACCAGCCACTCAAAAGCGGGCGATCGACCGAACTTCAGGTGATGCTGACGCTCCTGATGCCAACGTGGAAGAAATAGATCAGACATACACTCTTGTATCGTACAAGAAGAAGCGAACCACGGGGATCCCTGTAGTGTTACAACCGACAGAAGCAGGATGCAGTCTCTGGAGAGCCAACCCAAACGTCGTCGCAGCGAAGGTTGTGGCCGCGGCACAAGAAAAAGCTCTAACTCATCGCTTGAAGATGGCAGCCTAGTGGTCAGCGTGCCTTCTCTCTCTGCGGCCAGTCGTCTCCTCCATGTGTCAACCCTTGCTAGGATTGCGGTTAAAGCTCGGGTTCCAAAATTCTACATGGCTACCTACGGAAGGATTCAAGCGGCCCTCTCGAATACACGGATGAGGAACTTGGGAGCTACCTACGTGACCAAGGCGTCCTAACTGCACGCAGGCAAGCCTCCTACTCGCGCAACGAGGACAGTGTCGTTGCTGAAACCCGCCGGCGATCAGTCATTCTTGAATTAAGGCGGGCACACCACTTCCTGCACGAGTATTTCTTGGCTTCTGTAGCTTTCCCGTTACAGAATACATTGGTGCAGCCACGCAGTGTTACAAATGCCAGAGGCATGGCCATATCGCTAAAAATTGCAGAGGGCCAATACGATGTAAAGTTTGCTTGGGGCCTCACTTATACAAAGAATGCACCTCACGCGCCCACAACACGATGCGCAAACTGCTGCAATGGCCCACATCCAGCGTCGTTTGGAGCTTGCCCAGAGAAAAAGGCCGCAACTCTTGCTCGCAATGTGGCGCAAATTCAGGGCAAAGTTTCTAGTCGGCGCGAACTTTCGCATAACCCAGACCTCGTCTTTACAACTGCGTTGCAATCGTCGCATGAATCACCTGCTCATAGTAGCGCGCCTCCGAACAAGTGTTATGCGGGAGTCGTCCACCAAAAATCAAAAAGTCCCTTCTGATGCTGGTTCTAAGGACGCATCTACCCCCTCGAAACGGCGCTCCCATAAGGACAATGATGAATCAACAAATCAAACCGGCCAGACAGACATTGTGAATATGCTTGTTGCGTTGCTCTTTGAGGCGATCAAGGCATTGCTACGTGCCAACTCCTTCTCTCAGCGCTTCCCTGATGTCGAGGCTGTCTAGCCTTAGAACCCCTCATAGCATCTTCTCTCAGGGTGCAACAGCGTGCCGGCCGATCGCAACAATGATGACTCAGCAATCATCGACGCCTCCGAAAGTGTTTCTAAACGCCCACCTCAGAGGCTGTACTATATTTGAATGGAACGCTCGTGGCCTGCGTTCGAAACTTGCGGACTTTCGTGAACTCGTACATTTATATCAGTTCCCATTCATAGTGATATCTGAATCACTTGTTGGGGATCTCTTTTGTTTAAAAAACTACCACATCTACCATTCGGAACGTTTAAATGGCGTAAGCCGGCTATTTATAGGTTTCCGCTACGACGTGTCGGCTGCAGCCGTGGCCGTGCCACCTCATCACACTGAAGAATACGTCTGCGCCAAGACTGTTATCGGAAAACAACCATTCACACTCATTGGTGCTTACCTGGAGCCAGGGACTGCCTTTGATGCTTCAAGACTCGAAAAAAATCATCGTCAGCACGCCCGCGCCTCACATTATATGCGGTGATTTTAACGCACACAAAGAAGGGGGGGGAGTGCTTCTACGAATTCTCGCGGAGCAAGACTCGCCGAGCTGATGGTAAAACATTCTATTGAACCGCTCAATGACGGCAGTGTGACGTTCATAAAAAACCCAAAGGTCACCAGTTGCATTGATATTTCGTTCGTTTTGAGCCATTTCATCCGAAAATTCGCTTGGTGCACAGACTTCAAAACAATAGGGAGTGATCACTACCCCATCCTTACATCCTCTCCCAGGGCAGCTATGTTTCGACGTGAATTGAGGGTAAAATGAACAAATTGGGAAGGCTACAGGGCGTCTGCAGACCTCAAAATTACAGCAGAAACTCCGGACGAAGACCTTATACAAATTTTAACCAACTGCCTTCAGGAATCCTCCCGAACCATGAAGAAACATTTACGTGTAAAGACCGACTAAGACTACGAAAAATTAGGAGCCATTCGCAGGCGAGCTGAACGAAAGGCACGAAGCACTAAGGCATTAGAAGATGCACGAGAGGCTCGAAGAACACAGAGGAAGGTGAGGCGTCACTTTTAAAAGTTGAGAATGCAGCGGTGGCGTGATTTCTGCTCAAAATTAGACATCCACGAACCTCTGTTGCGTATCTGGCGTGTTGTTACAGGAATGCGCAGCAATGTTCAGCAGCTATACCCATTCAGAGCGCTATCGTTGCATATTGGCATTTCCCCAAAAGAGGCGGCAGAAGAGTACTGTAGAATCCTGACAACAAAATCAGTACCTCCGACATGCCCTAGAAGTGGCTCCTCCAAGGTACCGCCAGCTTCTTGCCCCGCCATCGACCTCCCCTTTACCGTGCAAGAACTCAACGCCGCCATTTCCCGTGCCAACAAACGTTCTTCGCCTGGGCAAGACAAAATCACCTACGAGGCCATATCTCACCTGTCTCACCACTCTCGATTACGTCTCCTGAATACTACAATTCACTTTGGCTCGCTGGCACCGTACCTTCAGAATGGAAACTAGCAAAGCTCGTGGCCATCCTGAAGCCTGGAAAATCACCCACGAGGTATGATTCTTTCAGACCGATAGCTTTGCTAAGCTGTGTCGGTAAAATTATGGAGAAAATGATATCCAGGAGAATGACCTGGTTCCTTGAAAGCAAAAAACTTTATCCACCTTAGATGAATTGTTTTTGCGAGAATAGAGCTGCCATCGACAACATAATTTCACTAGTTTCGTCTCTAGAAGACGAATTACATAACGGATACATCCCCATTGCAGTACTCTTGGACATAAAATCGGCGTTCGATTCCGTTTTCCACGATGCAATCCTAGCATATCTTGATGCTCTTGGCTTTGGGGGAAAACTTTACGCGTGAAAAACAAACTACCTACAGGGGCGAGAACTCTTCATGTGCACTCCGGAAGGCCCAACGTCCTACTACGCTATACAAAAAGGAGTTCCTTAAGGGGCCGTTTTGAGCCCTCTCCTGTTCAACCTGACACTCATCAACCTAAAGCGAGTCCTCCCGCATGGCGTACATATCACACTCTATGCGGACGACATCTGCATTTGGAGTGCGGCGCGGTCACGTCGCACCACAGAACAAAGACTGCAGAAAGCTCTTGCGAAAATATCAGAATACCTTTCGCCCATAGGACTGCATCTATCCTCTGAGAAAAGTGTTTCGATGGCTTTCACTCGCAAGAACAAGAAGCAATATTCATTAGTCCTTGGAGGCCGTACCCTGCAATATGTACGTACTCAAAGATTCCTTCGGAATCATAATAGATCGCAATCTTTCGTGGCTCCGGGGTTAAAAGGCTCCGTACGAGAATATCGTCGATGTCAAAGATCGTCAGGTATCTTGCCGGTAGTCGATGGGGCAGTGACTGCCGCTCCATGATACTACTCTGTAAAGCCTATGTCGACGGCATACTGCGCTATAGTCTCCCTGTCCTCCAAAATCTGTCACCCACAAGCAGAAACAGCTAGACGCGGCAAGAAACAATTGCCTCCGTATCTGCCTCGGACTTCCCAGAGGGTCGTCGTGCTTGGGTACTGTCGCTGAAGCTGGCTGTCTGCCCTTGGACGTGATTAGGCTCCAAGAAACCGTGCGGATACACCTGCGACATCGGATGCACGCCAAATCCCATACAATAACCCAACTGAGAGTAAATGGGAACTGAAGTTTCGGTCGAACATTGAAGTCGTTGCACCTTTCGATTCCCACCGAGGCACCAAATTCAATGCCGTCTCATTTCCCGCCCTGGACCCTATCGCCATTGCATATTAGATGCAACATCCCGGGAATCGACTCTAGAAACAATATGAATCAAAGCGGCTTGTGACAGTAGACACTCTGCCAGATTTGCCGACTATACTCAGCCGCAAAACAAATTTTTACAGACGCCTGGCCGCAGTTCCTCCGGGATCTTCATCTCGTCCACTGGACAGACGTTCTCTTATCGTCTCGAGCGGGCAACGTCATCTATGTCAGCCGAGCTTCACGCTATCAAGGAAGCCATCCGCTACATTCTCCGCCAACCGCCGGGGCAATGGACCATCTTCACAGATTCCAAGGCAGCCCTCCAAAGTCTACTGCGCAACGACTGCTTCAGCATTCACGAACACGCCTCTCGTGAAATAACTTACTTGCACCACCAGGCCAAAGACACTGGGCACAAGTGACATTTCAGTGGCTTCCAGGCCACTGTGGTGTTCCAGGGATGAAAAGGCAGATGAAGCAGCTCGCAGGGTCCTTCAAATGCATAATATGAGGAAATTCTTCTTCACCAAACATGATGCCTCAGCTATGACGAAGGCACAAGTTTTAATGGAGCGGAACCGTCTCTGGTCTCTTCCAGAGCACCATTATCCATTCTTGCAATACATAGACCCGAGCTGAGGATTAAGCTGCCAGAGCGACTTCCGCGCCGACTAGAAACTTTGTATCACCGATTACGACTCAATGCAGCGCTTACAAAAACTTACCTGTTTCGACTTGGCGCCACCTCGAATCCTTACTGCGATAACTGCGGATCGCCAGAAACCGTGGAACACGTACTGTTAGAGTGCCCCGCTTACATGCTCGCAAGGTGCAGTTTGGAGCAGAAGATCGAACTCCTACGCCCAGGACTAATCCGCCTACAAGTGCTCCTTGGCCCCTGGCACACTCCTCGAGCACAAAGCAAAGCACTAAAGGCGTTGTTTGAATACCTGGACGAGATCGGCGTCACTGAACTGATTTAAACTACT
Organism: Haemaphysalis longicornis; assembly: GCA_013339765.2. NCBI lineage: Eukaryota > Metazoa > Arthropoda > Arachnida > Ixodida > Ixodidae > Haemaphysalis > Haemaphysalis longicornis. The sequence goes on from CM023457.1 coordinate 69,654,020, forward strand.
GAGAACATGACGTTCGTCGAACTGTTCACACAAACTACATGATGCCGGTTTTTTTTTACTTCTTCTCTTTCTTCCTCTTTCTTCTGCCCTGTATCTATAGGGCCTTTTCTACCTCCCCTACCCATTCCCCCGCCGAGTAGCATGTCAGTGGTACGATTCCGGCAAAACTCTCGGCTTTCTTCTCTAATAAAGAGCTTTATCTCTCTCAGAATTGCTCCAAGTTGCAGCTCCTTATGTCTCCCTGGAAGTATTCATTGGTGATATATTTTAGGGGCGAAGCTCCTTAGGGCGGGGTCTGTCCATCCTCGACGGCTGTATGTAGCCACCTATAGTTTAGTTCTTGGATTTGTTTACTAGATGCCGTGGCGACTGCTAGTTTAGTTCTTGGTTTGTTTAACTAGATGGCGGTACTGGTAAATGATGAAAAGTTGCGCTTGTATTGTTTACTAGATGGCGGGCTACCTCTAGTTTAGTTCTTGGATTGTTTACTAGATGGCGGGGGGGGTAAACAGGGGGGGGGGAGGGGGCGGTTTGTTAATAAAATCCGTTCGCTGTTGGCGCGCGCTCGGAAGTCGCCCGATGGATAAGGCTGCAGATGTGCGAGCCCGCGAGGCAGAAAAGAAGGCTCCGGGAAGCTGGGCGACGCCGCCGCCAAGATCCTGCCGTACGAGGAGCGGGTAGGCCGAAAAGCGTATTCGTCTGGCTGCGCCGACGACGGCCGCAAGATCAGCGTTCGAGAACGAAGGGCCCAAGCGTCACGGCAACGGCGCGAGGACCTGCCGTACGCGAAGCGGCCGGCTGCGCGCGAAGCGATCTCCAAAAGTCAGGACGGGAAGCGGCGAGAAATCGCGCGTATCGGACAGGCAGACCCGAGCAGTGAGAGCTCGTGAGGCGTCTGCAAAAAGCATCAGGCGAGCTCACCCCAAGGTGCCGACGCGCGTTTAAAGCAGACTTTCTAGACGTTACGTTCGGACCCAGATGTAGTGGGCGAACTTTCACTGAAGAGTCACGGTTTTACGATTATTTCCCCTCAGGAGCTTCGCCCATCATCATTATCACCCCGTGGATATGCTGTGAATTTTTTTCTTTTACGTGACACTGGTAGCTTTTTTCATTCATTGCGAGGGCTTGCCGAGTTCTTTGCACCGCACGTGTATTATGCGCGGGATTTCTCTCTAGTTGTTAGGTACGACTATACCGAACCGTAAAAGTTACTTCTATCCTTTTACTTCTCAGGTTCTGTTTCCAAAGCTGATGGGGACGCTTTTGGCATGCCGATTATTGTTATGTTAGATTTATTCGTATTTAGTTTTAGCGCACTGCCCTGCACTCGATTATAGTTCTTGAAGCATTGCTTGCAGGTTGTCTGCAGAATGACTGAGCAAGACTATGTCCTCCGCAGACGTCAAATAATTTTTGTTCTTTTTGCCGTGTTTCCCTGTAAAACTTTGCAAATACAAGTTCCCGAGATGCTGTATATGGGCTTGGCGAGATAGAATGTGCCTGTCCTACTCCCTTTCGGATGAGAAATTTATTGCTTTGGTTGTTTGGCCGAATTTACTGTTTTTATTGTTTGCGAATTTATTGTTTACTGTTTTTATTGTTTACGAATTTATTGTTTGGCCGAATTTACGACAGGAGGAGTCTGTCCATCGCGGTTGAGACTTGCAACGCATATCGTGACGTTCTGTTCGTTCGAAACCCATCTCTGGATTGTTTTGAATATAAATGTGTGCGTCCAAACCCGGGCATTCGGCTAGGGCGTTCTCTGCGATTGCACGAAAGAAGTGCCACGGGGCTTCAACGCTTTCTTTATGGAACGTACTCAGGTAAGAGAATAACCATGTCGTGTTATGGCCGTGCTGCATTCAGTACCAACGGTTAGGCGTTTGTTTACACTTGTTTCGTTTGTCGTAAAATGTCCAAGCACTCCGGCACTCCGATGGCAGATCAGCCGGCGAGCCGACGCGAGCAGACGACTCATCTTCTTGCCGGAAGTGCGTGAAAAAGTCGCCCAATAGCAGGATGTCTAGCTCATGACGAACATCTGGGAATCGTTGACGTAGACATGTGAAGATGGCGGTTTGTCCAAAAACACGAAAGGAAAGGTGAAAAAAGCGGCAAAATTTGCAACAAAAGTGTGGAGTTCCGCTGCGCCTAAAAGAGTAATACTTTGCAACAGATGACGTTGACGACCCATGTAACGATTGCGCTATTCATTTAGTGTGCTCAAAAGCCTTTCAGGGCCCCTTTAATGCTTCTAGGCAGGCTGCGGTGAGTACAGAATGAAAAGCTTTCTCCGAATCTCTAAATGTCATGTAAAGAGGTTTGTTGTACTCTAAGTGTTTTTCTATCACTTGACTGACGACGTGGATGCTATTTATGAAGGAGTGCCCTTTCCTAATCCCAGCCTGCTCTCTAGGGCTGGTTGGTTGGTAATCCTGGTTGTCATCTATACAGCCAACTGTAACTTTTGTAAACTGGTTGTAAAAACTGAGAGTAGGCTGATCGATGCGTAATTTTTGAGGGTCTTGGAACCTCTCATCTTATAAATCAGTATATTTTTGGCATTTTCTCTTGTCTATGGTACTTTTGAGTCCGTAGGCATTCTGAAAATATTATAGCAAGCTTTGTTAGTACAATACAGTCCTCCTCCTTCAAATAAACAATGCTTATAATGTCGTCACCTGGAACTTTTTTTAATGTTCATGCCTTTGAGAGCCTTTCCTACTTCCTCGTTGGTTTCTATTGAGACATCACAATTAACATTACCAGCTCAGTAGTTTTTCTCGTTGAACATCACTCGTATACAGCCCGGTGTAGAATTGTCTTGCACGTTTATTATTTTTTTTGAAGTTGTGTGTAAGGTTACACTTCTCGTCACTGAGTGCGTACATCCTGTCTTTGCCTAGAGCTAGCTTCTTCCTAGTTGCTTTTTTGCTTCCCACTATTTGCAGCGTTTCTTTTAATACTGCAATGTTAAATGCGAGAATTTCGCATGTTCTAGTTTTGGGTAATAACTTTCGACAGCTCGGGTTATTTAGTCTGATCCGCTGCACTTGACATTTTATGTTCTTACGTTTGGCAACTGGTTCATTCGTTTTTTTAGTTAGTTGGTCAGTTTGCTTCCTTGTGAAGCCCTCGATAAAGGGATAGTGCTAGGCTACCCACAAGGCGGGTCCACACGGTGTGGAGGGTAAAAGAGGCAACACAGGTTTGCTATACAGATAATTTAAATAACAATGAAGTTCAGCTGGTGTCGACATGCTGACTCGACGAGATGTTGCGACTCTTAGGCGCCGGATAGGAAGGCCGCTTCCGCTGAGCCTCGTTTAATGGGCCTTCTGTTTTGTGGCCGTGGTCCCCGGAGAGCAGTTCCTGTGTTGTCCCGGAAGATCGGGACTCCTTTTTGCGGGGAGCTGTGGTGTCTGCCAACCCTGCAGGGCCGTGGAGGCTAACTCAAGAACCTGCTGCGAGCTCACTGATTTGCGTAGATGGTTACGAGGTAGGACTTTTGTCTCGATCTTAGACGATATACGGAAACGCTTTTGGATGTTTCCTACGGCGTCTCCGACGTCGGCGTGTAGGGAGAGACCGATATTGGGGCGTGAGGGCCTTCTCATCACCTCCGTCGGTGCGTAGAGGGAAGGCGGAACTCGGCGATGTTTCGGCAAACCCGTGGTGGACCGGTCATTGCATTCTCCGTGTGGATATGCAAAGTCCTCCACCATACGCCGCGGTCAGCATGGGGCGTCTCACGTATGTACCACCGTACGCACATCGGCGGGGTGGTACGCACGTTGGCAACATTGGAATGTAACTCCCGTCTATCCAAAATGAAGTCTTTTATCTCTTTTTTTTCTGCAAGGTAGGGTCAACTGTTGTTGGACAGGGCTGGGGTTTATGGCTGGGTCCAACGCGTCAGGAGAAACACCATACCACAACGACACGACACCACACCGATTACAGTTAGGTCACTCCGTGAGATGCGTCTGCACCAGTAAAGCTTAGGCACAGAAGCCCTATGGGCATGTATGTAATGGTCCCAGCAAACGTTGTCATTTACCCTCTGCCTAGCAAACATCGTATCTCGGGCAAGTATGGGCAGGGTTGGGGTGGATGCCCAACTACCTCTTGGACGGATACTCCCAAACGATGGGTAGGTGCACTGTGGCTGCTACTGAACACGTAACCATGCGTTAGCTGGACGGAGCTGCCTTTTGTCGCCTTTGTCTGAGGGGAGGAGTTCTGATTTCTTCCATGATTGCGCTGGAAAGCGCATCTGCGAATTGACTTGCCGCTGGACTATCGCTTTCGTATCGCGAGCTGTTGCTGCAGCGTTTACTCCTACCCTTTTCCTTGTGCTGTATAGGTGGATCATCAGGGGCTCTGGGCCGTTAACATTTATTGAGTTTTGCCTTTTTTCTTCGCAAAATCGGATCCTTCCACTCATCATGTCACATAAAACAATTTATCAGCTACGCAGAAAGAACCCTTTCATTTGGTCCTAGATTCCCGGCGAGCCCTGAGGTCTGGTGTTCTAATCTGACGTATACAATATATCCCATATCGTACAGTGCGTTTTGGCTGTTCTGGTCAAAACGCTCCATTGGTCTTACCCCCGTGTTATTCAGTGCTTCAAACGCGAGCTGATGAGAAGCGGAGAGGCCTTCAGATTTCCTTGCACCGTAACTTTCGAGTGTGCCGTAATGCGTCTCGAGAGATGCGCCTACAAAAACCGTCACTGATACGTCGGGATCGTGACAGATGAAGAAAGCAGTCTAGTTAGTTCCATCATGGCCTTTTGTATTTTAAGCAAACTCCGCCAAAGTGAGCAATTGATCGCAGTCTCTCTGATCGTGGTGGACATAGTGAGATATTATTGTTACCAGAACCGTCTCTCTGATCGTGGTGGACATAGTGAGATAGTATCGTTACCAGACTTTGGTTCAGACTCTTTAGGGCCCATTACCTTGAGGGTGCTAAGTAGCGGTATTTAGCTTCCGAATACCTAAGAGCTTGTACAATTGCTTCAAGACGCGTGACGGAAAATTTGTGCTCTGGTAGGTTAACAGCTGATCGGGTACTACATGCTTTAAAATAATCTTCCCTACTAATTCCCGAGGGCCTGTTTCGGCTTAGCTGTCTGGGAGCGGAAACGCCTCGGCGTAAGGACTCCAGTAGTCTACAATGACCAAACTGTAATTTTTTCCTGCAGAGGACGTCGGCAAAGGGCTTACTATATCCGTGCCTGTCCGCTCGAAAGTAGATTGAAGCTTCTCCATGGAGAAATGAAGCTTTCAAGTTGCCTTGACATCACTTCTATTGCAGCCGGAAACGCCATTTCTGTAGACGGCATGTTTTTTCTTGTATTTCGGCGCAAGCGCCATCCGCTCATCACTCCCTCGCTCCACGGTGGTCTCCTTCCTCTTTGCTCACTGACCATTGGCTACCGGCTTGGCCGCGCAGTTACGTAGGGCCTCGGTGGGCTTGCCTTCGGCGACATTGCTAGGACGCGGTTGCCATTGGCTTACAATGGCTGCGGAAAAATACCGTCACTTCATAGACACTTTTCTCAATGCGTCGGTGGCTAGCGGGGCCTCACTTAAGCTTTCTTTTCTCCATGAGCTCTGCGAACACCTGCAGTGGCGCCGGCTTTCTCGTTTTTGCGCTGTTTTGAGCAGCCCAGGAATGACACTTTAGGGAATACTTCACGACATCCGCCCACATGTTTGGCCAGAAGTAGGCCGTTCTTCTTCTTTGGCACGTTCCTCGGTCTCGCAGGTGCCCCTAGTATGGGGCATTATGGTGCAATCAAACAGTTCCCCATTCGTTGAGGTGGGTACCCCTAATCACCCCTGCGCTTCGTTGGCAAGTTTCCTGTCCCTCAAGAGTCCCAATGCAACTTAGAATAATTAAACCTCCGTAGCGCCCGTTTCCAGTGATGTAAATATCGCAGTCGATTGTTCAACACTGAGTTATTGTCGTTTTATACGGACATTTTCCGCCGAAGGTCCAAAGAAGTCTGCCCCTCGAAGGGGTGCTCAACTGAGTGCGGCCGCGGTCTCGTTGCTTATTTCACCTCTGAACGATCTCCCAGTCGCAATATGGCAAAAGCAGGTTCCATTTTTCTTGCGTGGAGCTTGAATCGCGGGTGTGCATCAGCCACTTCAGAGATTGACAATCATTCAGCATGCGTAAGTGCCGCCCATACAAGTAACGTCTGAAATGTCACACAGCCAATACTACTGCGAGCTCAATGCAAGCTTCTGCGAGTACTACTACAAGCTTCCACGAGTATGTCGAATCAGCAATGAAGAAGCCAACAACAAAGGTAACGATTGCGACGGTAGGCTTTAACGCAAATGTCAGTAGGAAAGAAATGGGAGAAAGTTTAGTGGCAAACGTCGGAACCGACCATCGCAGCAGTCGAGGGCATACACACCCAAACTCCCGCTCAAGTACTAACAGATCACGTCCGATGTTTCCAATTCAAACTTGTTGAAGTGCTTATGCGCTCTTTCTTAAGTCAACATAAATTTTCCTTACCATGCAATGGGAAAACAAACGACTCACCGCACGTCTCATCCGTGCATTTGTGGACATGCTTGCTTTCTATAAGCGCCCTTGAATCATCAGTTTTGGGACTTCGTCCTGGCATATAGTGCATTGACCTACAATTATTCCCCCCACGACAACATAGGTTTGTCCTTGTTTTACCCGCTTTATGGTCGTGAATCTGCTTCGCCCTCGTACACAAAATACGTACACCGAATACGCTCAGCCGAGTTAATCACCCGAGCTAATACTGGCACAAACCGTGTTTGGGCTTGTTTGTTTACGTTTCTTTTTTCGGACCGGATGCACCAGGTGATATTATCTGTGTTACCTGTCGGCCAAGTGAAGCGCCAGTTCTATTTTTAATGCCGCACGTGTTATTTCCTTTGATAGAGAGAGTTTCGCGAACTAACATCACCAGCATAGCGTTATGTTACTTGCAGTGTTCTGAACGCACTTCGAATGTTCGAGAAGGCCTTGCGCCGATACATAAATGACCGCAGAGCAGACACCGCGGCATTCGACTCACCGACGCTCGCCTTGGCACATCATTTTCTTGACTGATGCTTCGCCGCCTGTGTATTCTTTGAGTTGTTAGGGGGGCACAAGTTCGCCCCAACACACGTGTTTTCCTTGAAGGCAACTGCGTGGTGTTTGGCTTTATGACAATATTGTAAGACACGTTGCCCGCTCCCGTCTTCGTGTGTTAGAAGCCGTCCAAAAGAATTGGTACCATCTCCACCACAGGGCAGTTCCCTTTTTTCCGGCTCATTAGGTTTATTGCCCGCTTCCGTCTTCGTGTGTTACAAGCCGTCCAAAAGAATTGGTACCATCACCACGGCAGGGCAGTTCCCTTTGTTCCGGCTTATTAGGTTTGTTTGGACATAATCATGCAACAAGGATATTCCAGAAAATTTGTTTTCCTAGTAGCAGTCACTCCATGTTAGCCCGAGGCTACGAAAGGCCCACATGAGAATATTACGACCTCATTTTATCTTCAGCGGGAACAATGCCAATCAACACTACGTGTCTCGCCTCGTACCATACTGTGCGCATTCGCCCACTGCACCTTAGCTTCGGGACTTTGCTTCTCCAGCGGGGAGTTATGTTACTTGGTGTGGGTGTATTCCTCGCCAATGAGACGCTTCACCTGATGTGGACAATCTTTCCCGTAAAAAGTATTTACAAAATATTTTGCTGCTTTAAAACCCAAAATAGTGACAAAACGCCCATATGCACCATTTTAAAGAATTCTTCAACACAACACCGGGATATTTGTTATTTTGGAGGGCTGCGAGACTGGTAGAATAATCAGTAATGTCGAGTAGTCGGCGTCGAGTGTGCCCGACAATACATATGGAAGTTGTACTACTTCAAATAGTGTAGACTTTATTCGAAATTATAAATTTGGACCTAACAGGCACAACGGTTCAGTATGCGGGCTGTTTTGGTCCAACGCTTCGTTTTTACACCTTCTGTTGCGCCGTTACTGTTGCACTTTCTGTGGCGCAGTCTGTTACTCCAGGGATGTGTTACTGCCTCTATATGTAACCATTTGCTACAGTAACTGCAGCAACTGCTTGTGTTCGGCTATTGCTCGGCTGAAAATTACGCTTTGATGCCTGACGGCGTCAAGGGGCACCCGAAACGTGAAATGAAATAATTATAGCAAGAAATCTTTCAGGTGGACACTTTCTGAAGGCGTAGGACCTTGCAGGATAGGGTAGAGTCTAGCTTCGTGTGGTTACTCTGAAGTTAGGGACCATAAAATTGGTCATAACTTTCCGAATAACGTGAAACTTATTCGTACTTCGAGCTGCGTTTCTTGTTTACGACATTATTGGTTGTGTGACGTTATAACTAATGTCCAGCCATTGCCTTTTCTGATGACCCTCCCACTCTGGCGACCAACCTTTCCGCAAAACACGTATAGATCAGAAGAAAGCGCCACTTTCACTAGACTGATTTTGTAGATCTGAAAATGGGGAATTTGCTACCTGTGCTTCCACCCTAAATTTAAAAACCGAACAATTTGTTCCAACTGCCTGCCCAAAGGTTCGTGAAAATAAACACTGCTTGAGTATTTTATAGTAGTTATACTACATTTTACAGAAACTATTTTAGTAGGAGGAGAATTCAACACCCCCAGCACTCTTTAGGGCTACTCTTGCACTCAGCCGCGTGGCAGGCTCCCCGAACAAACACTTGAATTTAGCCCCTTACCCCTACTGAATGAACCTGGAGTCTACACCCGCGTAGGCCTTCATCCTAAGCAAAGTGACAATACCCTGGACTTAACTCTCGCCACTCCTAGCACCATCCGAACGTATAAGATGGTTGAGTGCACCTGTGCTAATGATCACTATTTAATCCTTGTCTATTTGAACCGTAAGAAATTTCGTACCTGTCACACTGTGAATCACGTAAACTGGAGGACATTTTTCTTGTGATTTTTTCTATGACTTTGCTGATTTTGCTAGATCTATTACTTCAGTCCGCAACCGAGCGATCGACTTCATCACATGTACATTAGATTTTGGACAAACGGACGCGCATATGTTTCGTCTTCTCAAACAAGGACACCGCCTTTCCTATCGTTATCACACGGGCGGTGGGCAAAACCATCATTCATTGCAGCTCAAACACTATTAAATAATCATTAGCAATATCAGGCCACTCCTCAACGTGAACATTACCACGATCTCTGTCAGTAACTCAGCAATCAATGGGGCAATTTTCGTCTATGGCGTGTTTTCCGTAGCCTTAATGGCCCCAGCAAGAAAAAGCTGCCCATGATTGATGATATGTGCAATACGCAATATTACTCTCAATTAGATAATATGGTTCACGTCTTTTTCCCTCATGCTCTGAAGGATCCATCAGTTCTCCTTGACCTTCCCGTATTGACGTTATCGATCCCCTTCTAGAGCTAGATTACTACTTCTCTATGGGAGAGCTTCAGACTGCCATCTTACACAGCCACTGAAAATAGGCACCAGGGCATGATCAAGTTTAATACCAGGATCCGCAAAATGTGCCCCCGCACGCCTTGTACATTCTACTTAACCTTGTGAACGGTCATTGGTCCTCAGAGACGTTGCTTACCATCCTAAAATCAGCACCATTCATCTAATAGCTAAGCCTGGTAAGTACCCAAATACTCCCGAAGATAGCGCCTCGTAACACTAACTCCGGTCCTATGTAAACGAATTGAGAGAATGATAAAAAATTGACTAATGCACCACCTTGAGTGCTCAGGATGGTTCAACCCCGTTCTCACAGGCTGTCGACATCATCTGACCAGTCATGATTACCTATGGCTCCTAAGTCACGTTATTAACAGAACTGGTCGCATGAATTTGCCAGATTATGTGATTGCACTGGAAATTTACAAAGCTTTCGATAATGTTTGTGAATCGGGCATATTGCAGAAATTGGCTAGGGCATTTCCCTGTCGAAACGATCAAGATTGGGTAAGAAATTTCCTTCAGCACCAAGCGATTCAACTAAATCCTTTTATACACAAGCCCACCAATTTCTATGTAGGTCGCGGTGTTCAACATGGCTATATCTTTGCTCAAATTTTGTTTACCCTAGCCATTAATCGGCCGGCACGAACAATTGAACAAGGCACTGCTGCTCAGTTTGCTTTTTATGTGGACGACTTAGTGGCCTGGAGCTAAGCAAAAGACTTTCACTTGAAAGGTCCTATGTAAATGGAACTCCAGGCTGCCGTATTCAGCCTTGACCACTCCCTTTCGCAATTCAAAATACGGCTGTGACCCACTCAAACGGAACTACTAAGGGTTGACGGCAAAAACGGCACAAATTCAGATCAGGTCATTTCCAAGCAGGTCGGGGATACGTTGCTGGATTCTCATAAGGGCACCATTCCACTCCTCGCCCTACCCATTAGCAGTTGCAATAGCCCCCGTAAATGGCTTCTTTATCTGAAAGCACCTTGGCGCAACACCATGAATTCCATCCTCCACCTATTCAATAAGAATGGTGGTGCCTGTCACGAGGCCTGTACAATGCTTAACCATGAAATAGGACAGGGGCGCCTCACTTACGGCTTTCGGTATATGATCTTCGAACAGTTTACATTAAGGATCAACATATATAAATTGGCACATTCACCATATAGTAAGTAACCTTCCTCAATTCACCCCCGCAGACATTCTTCACCAAATTGTACCCCTTCTCTCCCTCGATACCCTCATCGAAGACACAATACTACGTCCTCAAGAACATCTTGAGCAGTCGCCCCAAGGCAAGGCTATATGCTCATGGGAATATATGGACAGTAAATTCGACCCCACTCGTTACCCGTTCACACTTCCGGCGTGGGAGCGCCCTGCAATTTCCAGCCCTCGGCGTCGCTCTATACCTCGCCGGCAGTCTACAGAACGCGACATTTACTTTCGCAATATGTGGAGCGAAAAGATGGAGCACGAAGTCGATATATTCGCGCACACCACCATGCGCGGCCACGAGGCTGCGATCGAATTGACATCTTCCAACGCCCCCTTGATAAATGCTTCCGGAAGATCTCCAATACACATAGCGTAGCTAAAGAAGCCGAACTTACGGGTGTCCTGGACGATGTCCATTGACTCTGTGGGCATAGTGGCTACCTCCGCGCCGGCAAATTTCACATAATTACGGAAACTCACGCTGCCCCTAAAGATGTAAACAGAACAATACCGCCTAATTATACGGCCACAAATATACTGTATGCCATCTGAGCTTTAACTGGAAGACATCGCTATCTGCATGGTCTGGTCTCCAAGACACACGCCTGGGGCACATGACACCCACATGACTCACACCACCCCGCGGGAGACTTGACACACCTTTAGTGGTTTCTATTGCCACGTTGCAACAACTACTACGACCAGACTGGTACATTTACCTGCGAAAATTCAAGGCAGACATTCGCAAGAGGCTGCAAGATACCACCCCAGTGGGTGTACTAGGCCCGCTCTAGATGCTCACACGCTCAGGGGAGGTAATAGGTAATGAGATCTATGCTAACACGGTACTAACTCCTTATGTAGTACATAAATACACCCATGAAGCCAGCTCCCACATCCAACGCTACCAGTACTGTACCAACACGAGCTTCCCTAACCTTATCATTTGATATGGCACTGTGCACACTTCACAGCGGGTCGCGACCTCGGTTCCCCACCCGGAAATGAAGAAGCGCCTTTGCAACGCGTTCGAGAGGACCCCACAGCGCTGGAGAAAATTATTCAATACTTACTGACTAGTGGTCTCTACAAGTTGGTGTGATAACCTCGACAGACTCCTGTGAAAAACTTAACACCTATCTCTTCACAAAATCTGCAAAAAATATCTTAACAGAACCATAGACTTTAAAATTCTAGCCACTATTTCTAGTGATTGAACCTCCCAGGTTGTTTTCAATTATTCACTGCCTTCCTCCGGGTACCTCTCCTCCCTCACCAGGGCATTCATGCCTCCTCGATAATAAACCTATTGCATAGTTTATCTAAATTAACGTAGTCTATCAAAATTCATCAAGAAGGAATTATTCATTGCCTTCTAACAATCCAGTGCCTTCTAATTGTGTGCGTCTATCTTAAACGACACTTTCGTAAAAAACTTTTCCAACACAACTGTCGATAAGCTTCCGGCCGTCCAGCATTTCGAATATATTGCCATGTCTCAAGTTATTGTCGATGTTCTTGGCATTTGCAAATTAATTGATGGTTTACAGAATCATTCATCCTCTGGTTTTGACCTAATTACTGCAAAGTTTCTGAAAAATACAAGTGCTTGTTGTTCTATACTGTTATGAAACAATCACTAAATACATTTACGTTACCCACCGCGTGAAAAATCGGGAAGGTGGTTCCTCTGTACAAAACTGGCAATAAATCTGATCCCGCTAATTACCGCCCAATTTCACTCACCAGCACATGTTGTAAAATGCTCGAACATGTTATTTTTTCTAATCTGGTTAAATTTCTTGAATCTAACTTATTTTCATGCCGCGCCAGCAGGGCTTCCGGAAATCATACTCTTGTGAAACTCAACTGGTAACACTTACACACAGTCTTCACCGTATTCTTGATCGTTCGTGTGATGCAGATTGTATTTTTTTTTGGACTTTAGCAAGGCTTTTGACAAGGTCTCTCCTAAACTCCTGCTTCACAAACGACGCCAAATAAATATCGATGATATTCTTCTAAAATTGATTGAATGTTTGCTTACTAATCGTTCGCAATTCGTTGCAGCAAACGGCTACAGCTCACCCCTACGAGACGTACACTCCGGCGTACCTCAGGGGTCAGTGTTGGGGCCGCTGTTATTCTTAATTTACATTACCGATCTCTCCTCCCTGGTAACTTCTAAAATCCATCTTTTTGCTGATGATTGTGTCATTTTCCGAGAAATCAACACCGACAACAATTGGGCAATTCTTTAGCCTGATCTTACTAGTATCGCTAACTGGTGTAATGAATGGCGAATGGAGCTCAACACTAAGAAACGCAAAGTCCTTCGTGTATCTCGCACAAACACCACTCCGTCTCTTTATTTTCTTAATAATTCCGCTTTCGAATTTGTTGCGTCCTATAAGTACCTTGGCGTTCACATCACATCAAACTTGTACTGGGCCCCTCACATCGAATACGTTATTAACAATGCTAACCGTATGCTGGAATATATAAGGCGAAACTTTTTTAATGCCCCGTCCGAACTTAACCTGTTGCTTTTTACAACACTAGAACGTTCAAAATTAGAGTACGCCGCGCCCATATGGGATACCACTCACGAAATGCGAACAACTGCACTTGAACTTGTACAGAACAATGCAATTCGCTTCAGTCTCTTTAATTATAACCTATGTGCAAGCATAACAGCAATGAGAAATACACTTGGCATACCTACGTTGTCTTCTCGTCGAAAACTTTTTCGTCTAACCCTGTTCGATAAATTGTATCAGCACCCAGAACTCTGTAAATTATTCCACCACCTCAGTACACTTCCCATCCCATTGATCACTCTCACAAAGTTGGTCTTGAATCATGCAACACAGAAACCTTCTGTCATTCATTTCTCCTCCGTACATCCCGCGAATGGAACCACCTTCCCCATGACATTGTTAACATTAATGATAACCTGAATTTCCACGTGAATTTAGCTAATATTGTATATTCAGGAACAATCCAATGTTTTTGTTGTAATGGTACTTACTGCACTGTATTTTTTCGTTTTTGCTTTGTAACCCACTCACCCTCTGTTTTGCCTTTGGCCCTGAGGGGTACAATAAATAAATAAAAATAAATAAATAAATAAATAAATAAATAAATAAATAAATAAATATAACATTGTAATACTCAACAAGAAACAATACGAATTTTCTGCATGCAATGATACTTACTGTAGAAGGTTGCCGCCGTTTATGCGGTTTCTACAAGTATCGGTTGGGACTGGCGAATTTTATACTCCCTTTCTGATGGCTACGACAAACAATCGTGTACGTCCAAAACAAAAATCAGATTCGTTTAGGATTTCACGGAGCGTTACCACAATAAAACTAAAATAGACACGCAAAAAATAAAGTGGACAGTAAAAAATCACTCCCGGAAAACACCATTAACAATGCTTCTTTTCAAAGGAATCGTGCCACATTTGTATAAATTATACAAGCCAGATTCCGTATGCCGTCATCTAACTATGTCCCTTTTGTTACTTTGGGATGTCTGCTGCGTCACAAGCGGGTTGCTATGTAGCAAAATTTCTGCAGTGATATAACCAACGAACCCGCGGGTTGCATCGTATACGCCAATTTAAAGCGGGGCAATCAAACAGCGGAAAATGAAGTAGCCTGGGAAACCACCGGAAACAGTTTGGGTGTGCCATTCTGTAAATAAACTTCGCTCCCGGAAAACTGTTTACCCGCCCAAGTATTTCAGATACTCAATGCGTGTCTGGTTTTCGTAAACACGGTAAACACATAGCGACACCAATGGAGCTGCGTTCCTGCAGCATAGATGCTATTGATAGCCCAGATACCGGGAACAAAACAGTTGTAAGTGTTTGCAATATTGTTCTGACTATTCTAAAAAGGCCCTTTTCCAAACAAGAAGGCGTTTTCTACATCATGTGGCTTCAGCATGCTTTATGAATTTTGGCCTACGCTCACGGGTGACGACCGACAGTAATATTCCCCCTAGCCTTCTGCTGACAAATCTGCCGTGACATCCTGCGTACTACTGTCACGGTGTTCAGAAAAAAAGGAGATAACACTCACAGTCTTTAAAAGTGTCCCCTTCTTACCTCATAGGCAGTTCTAAGAAAACAAAAGAGCGGGGTCAAAATTTTTAGGCGCCGGGAATGAAGAGCTTAGGGAAAACTGAAGTTTTCTCTGCTGATTGGTGATGTATAAATATCGGAGCATCATCTTTTATCTCGTAGGCAGTTCTAAAGAAAAAAGAAAGAGCATGACAAAAATTTTAAACGCTGGAAATAAAACGTTTCTTGAAAACAAAAGTCTTCTCTTATGTTTGTGACGTAGGAATGCCGGAGCACCCTTTCTCTATGAGTTTAGAAAGCGCATTCATTGTGTGATGCGGGGATTGTGCTTTGATGCCGATGCAAATGATGATTTTGGAATCGGCAGCCAGCATATTATTGCTTCTATTATCTTCCCTAGACAAAACACTTGAATGTAGTTGCCATTATTCGCATATTGAGCATTGTTAATACGTGACGTACCTTATGTTGATCGCAACGACATGACAAGCAACATAAAATCGTAGTACGCAAAGCTGGTGGAACTTCCTCACGACGAGATACCTAAAAATATAACATAGGCTAACGTCGGTGGTTTTCTTTCCCAGTTGAGACGTTAGGTGGCACCCGCCGCGGTGGCTTCGTGACTAAGGCGTTGCGCTGCAGAGAACGAGGTCGTGGGTTCGATTCCGTGTCGTGGCGGGAGCTTTTCTGATGGAGCGAAAAAGCAAAAACGCCAGTGTGTGAGATTTCGGCTCACATTAAAGATCCAAAGGTGTTCAAAATTAATCCGGATCCCTCCAGTACGGCGCGCATCATCGCCTGCGTTGCGTCGGCGCGTTAAACCATGCAATCAATCAGACATTAGGTGGCCACATAAAAACTCTTACGGCCTCATGAGAACTAAGGAACTGCGCCTTAGCATTTTACATGTGCCGTGAGAGTCACTGGCCAATCATGCTAAACTATTAAGTCGTTAAGAAGTCGCAGTTATTAGGAAATAAGGGGAGAGGTATCAGGCTAAAGCCAGATCATAAAAAAATTTCTGGAGTTTGACAGTGTATGGGAGTTTTGATTATTAGTTCATATCAGTTGCTCACATAAGGATAGAAGCACGATGATGCCATCACAATACTCTCTGCGCACAAGTACCGCGTTTGAATTGTAGGGAGGGAGATAGTTGTAGACAAACTGGCAGGTGGTGGTTATAATAGTTTACCACACAATACAGTGTTTCTTCTGCAGACAGTTCATTTATGCGGTTGTATTATCCTCACGGCGGAGCTGTTACATCGCGCACCATAAGCGAGCTCAAATTGTCAGCAAAGAACCGGTGGAGCCCGCAGTCGATTGTTTGGTTCAGATGCATATTACATAAATTACTACTCCTGTTCGAGACTTTCGAAACTTCATACTTCTTGATCTCATCTGCCCATCTAACTTTCTGCGCCCCCTG
>CM023457.1:69670401-69728251 GCA_013339765.2 Haemaphysalis longicornis
CCTCCAGGAAGAATTTATGTGCGGCCGGAATCCGATGGTAGCTCATGAAAGAAACACATTGTTCTTGCGCATAGGTTGCTACTCAGACCCGCACCCACAAGAAGCAAAAGCTTCGTGTAGAGCTTAAAATTTAGAACGCGCACGAGTAGGCTCCTGCAGCACAAAAACCATCTTTGTGACAATAAAGCCTTCACAAACCTGCGCATACGCAAACGCAGTTTCCTCCCAGTCTATGACGTGAGGCCCCTTCCCAGGCGGCACAGAAAGTGTGCCCCAAGACCGGCCCGTCTATGGCCGCTTTCTGGAATGTCCGGCCAGCATCCAGTCCTGGCAGCCACTGATCATACGATGAACGGCCAACATTCGGCAACCAGCGCTTCGGTATTTCTCCGCCGTGTTCGGACGCACAACGGCAGCTAACGGCTGCCAGATATTCAGTTCTCTTACGGCTGCCGATGTTGAGAAAGAGAACGGCCGAAATACGGCCTTAGGGCATCCGTTTTTTTGGGGGGAAGAGGTAATCGGCCGAAGCACGGCAAGCAACCGCCCACAGAATATGCGTATTCTTGCGGCAGTTGGTGTTCGAAAGGAGAACGGCCTGAGCGGCTGCCGTGCATTCGTTGTTTCAACGTGTGAACCGCGCGTCCGGCGGCAGAAGAATATTCGTTTTCTTCGGGCAACCAGTGTTATGAAGGATACCCGCCGACGTACGGCCCCAGAATATCGTTTTTCATTCGGTTAGCTGTCCTCGGCCGAATTACGGCAAGCGAATGGCACAGAATATTTGGCAACCGGTGTTCAAGAGGAGACCGGCCTACGTAAGGTATCTGGTTATACATCACTTTTTCGGCAAACGGCATAAGCCGAACAACGGCACGCGCCTGGGCGCCGAGAATTCATGCACAGACGTGTTTGGAAGGAGACCGACCGGTTTTTCCTGGGGGGAGAAAAAGCCGTTAGGGAACTGAACGACGGCGACGCGTTTTTCATCCGCTCCGTGTTTCTACGTTTTAAATGAACGAACATCGTTTGTCAAACAGTAATGAGTGTTCTCGGTGAACGGGCAAGGTGCAAGGCCATCGAAATGTCATTTATTGCCACAAGAAGACTGTGCCACACCGACGGGTGAGCTAAGCCTCGCCAGTCATCGCCGCTACCACGCCTCTGCCGCCGGCTTCGTCGACGCATCAGCTCGAGGCTATTCGCCCCCTCAAGAAATGGAGAGCATTGGAGACATCGACCCGGCAGAGATGTCCGATCCGAGATGGAGATGGTTCACCAAAATAACTGGCCTTCAAGGGCGTCGAGCAAGCGGCCACCACGCAGGAGCTAAACCGCCACCATGTCAAGGACTCCCCACCAAAGAAAGGCAAGTGCGAGCAAAAGCGCAAGTTATTCTGCTTACAATTAAACTGCGACAAGCAATGTTGCACTATGTTGTTGGTGATAAACGTAGAAGAGACTCGCTCGTGCATTGGTAGGATCAACTTCATGCCCTGCACTATGTTACTTCATGGGATTTTACGACTGCCTATTTAGAAAAAAAATTATTTTAAATTTGCGATAACAACAGAGCCTTGTCACTGACGAAGCCTAGCTGTTAATTTAGTTCCGATGTTTGAAGGTGAGCTTAGCTACTCTTGGGATATGACTCATTTGGTTAAACATAATCGCCAGCATCCTAGCAAACACGGATTTTGTCAGGATTTTCTTGCTCAACGCAGATTGTTGAGTTCACGCACGATTTGGCTCTTGCAATAGATAAGCTTAAAGTGGTTGACTGTATATTCTTGGACTGCAAAAAAGCAAATGATGGTGTTCCATATCACCTTCTGCGTAGTATACATTTCATCCTATGAACTGAATGAATCGGTTTTTGCATTGTTATTACTATTGGCCCTATAGCTTTGTTCAAAGTACTGTGTAGTTTACCGGACTATAGCGAATGAACGTGATTCCGTATACCTGCAGCTTTATTCGAATTTAACATCCTGGTGTGCTGATTCAGAAAAGTTTTGGATGAAAAGGCACCTTTACAAAAAAAATTTCATTCCAATTGAATACCTATAACGTAAATTATGCTGCTGTGACAACGGCCGACGAATATAAATACCTAGGAGTTTATTTAGGAGTGGTTAGAGGTTAAATAGGCAGGTTCACACCATAAAAGTTACGGCTGCAAATGTTTTTGGCTTTCTGAGACGAAATTTCAGTGAACCTCCATCTAACTGAAAAGAACAACCGTATTTCACTCATGTGCGCTCAATCTTGGAGTACGCATGTGTTTTCGTGGATCCCTACACCAAAGAGCTCGTTGATACGCTCGAAAACATACAGAATATGTCAGTGCGATTCGTATTAGTAATTGGCACGCTCAACTTAGCATGAGAGAAAGTAAAAGTAAACTGAAATGGCAGGACGTGAAAGATCACAGACGACGAAACCACAGGTTGAAATTTTTTTGTAATATCTATCATTCAAAACTGGAGTAGAAGGGGAGAAGTATGTCCAAGCGCCATTCTACATATCGCAAAGTGGAACCGCTAGCTTAAAGCAAATTATTAACTTTCCTTTAAAGGTGACGCCTTGCGCGATTCATTTTATTTTACATCAATACTGCAGTGTAATTATCTTCCACCTATGATTGCATTATCTGTTTATATTGACCATTTTTAGAGCGCTTTGTAGAAATGTTTTGTTATTTTGTCTCATATTTAATGCTTAGGGTTATGTATCTCCCTTCTGTAATGCATGCAAAGGCAAGCAGGCATCAAATAAATAAATAAATGAATATAAAAATAAATAAAATAAATAAATAAATAAATAAAATAAATAAATAAATAAATAAAACTTCCAGAGGCGCAAGTTTGCCTCCGTTGAGAACCCTACGCATTCAACCTTGACCAATTAAAATATTTATTGCCCTATTCGTTGCAGTATGCACGGTTTCCTGTATGCATGCTACCATTGCTATGTTATTGGTTTGAAACAAATTATGTAACTCTAATTTTAGGCCTTTCTTTGCGTAAACACATAGGGATACAACTGCAGCCACCTGAAGCAGGGCGTCATTCGCAACGCGTCTAGAATTTTTTGAACGTAGTATGACATTAGAAGAAAATTAGGTTCTTTTGGACTATTAAGTGGTGTTGACGTATACTCATGAAAACAACATTAAAATAGATTGAAAATGAAAGTACCTGTTCGCTCCTTCTTAGGATCAGCCCTGCGCAAGATCATTAGAAAAGTTGATCGAGTAGAAATGTCTTTGCAAGAAAAATGCGCAAAAACTGGACGTACTTTTTTGTGAAGGACTTATATTAAATGCTCCTGAGTGTTTTATTGAGAACCAAAACGCTTCGTAAAGGCATTCACGCCGGTTTTATATACATCAAAATTGGTCAAGCAACTGTTATAAAAATAGTTTATGTAGTCATAGCATGAAAGTGTTCCGGAATATTGCCCTAAAAGAAATTGGCTAAAAGCGGCGCAATTTATCTCTTTGAAATTCAACCCACTAAAGTACGCCTCCGCTACCCCCCCCCTCCTCCTCTTTCCCCGTTTATTACAGGTAAGCCGCCCCACAGAGGATATCAGGACCTGGACAATACATCTATTCAAGCTCTACAAAGAACTGAATATTTTCTGTGTTCGGCAGTAAAGAGGCACAGCAATTAAAAGGAACGACAATTTGTGAGCACTGTTTAAAATGAATTTGCTGTCAACTGAGGCTGGTAATTAAGCAAGGCTGCGCTGAAAGCTTGACGGCTGGTGGTTGCGCGCGAGCTCACTTTGATGTGGCTGCATTGGACCCAAAATTCTGGGTTTGTGCTGCTTCTGCACTGCGCGAATGAGTCATCTGCTTGCGCGGCATTCAGTGATCGGCCTCAGTGCAGTTAACGTACTGTGGCTGAACTCCAATGCCCGTAGCACGGCCGTATTTCCGGTAGCTGTAGTTCGGCTGGAGTCCGACGACCGCATCTCGGCTGTCCTCCGGCGGGCCGTACTTCGGCCGTACACGGGTGGCTTTGGAATGGCCGGAGCCCTACGGCTGGAATCTGGCCGTATGACCGTAAGCCGGTCGACTGGCCGACGGACACTGGCCGTTGGACAGCCATGGGAGTACTGCCGTATACGGCCAAAAGGCCGAAATTCGGCCAAAGTACACCGGCCTGTTTTAGGCCGAACAGTCCTGTGCTGCCTGGGTTAACTCTTCAGGGTGCCAAAGACCACTGCGGCACAGTGTTTCTAATTTGCTTCTATTGCACACCCGGGTATTAAAGGGCGTCTGGCGTTGCTGGGATGACGCATTAGTTGGTTCTTAAACTTGTGTCTCGTCCTTTCGGCTTTTATTTGACACAGCATCAACTTCTACTAGACGTTATTCAACAAGAAATGTTTTCATGTACCATTTCTGCTTGTCTCCACAAGTGGACTTGGTACGATGACGCTATGGTGCTTTTTAAAGGAGGTGATCGACAATTGTAATTTCCTACTTCGATTTTGCCTTCCAATACCTTTTTACCCTTCCTAGGATAGCTTCGACGAACAATTTATGAGAGAGGCTATTCTCAGTGCCGCTTTATCGCCATCCCCATGCCGTCCACCGTACGGACAGTGCGTTAAAGCGTGTTACTGGTACGTGTTTTCCACCACATGCAAGAAGCGTGTTACCTTAGGCTGCATACATCAGAACTCTCAGCGGAACATGATTGTGCAAAAAAGAGATCGGTATTGCATGTTCGGCTTGTAGCGCCACCATCATCATCTTCGTCAGCGCCACCATCATCATCAGCAGATTGGCCAGCTGACACGCAGCACTCGGCACCCGGTACACCTCTGGAAGGGCCCCTCGTTCTACGCGCCTCGTTCCGACCATGGCATAGCCAACTCAACCACAATAAACGTGGGCTCGGCCGCACTGCCTCATCGGCCGCCTACAATTTGGTGACCAGGCAAGCAGCTTCGCATGGCTTCACAACGCTGCTTCCCCAGCCACAACGCGGACGACGGCACGCGAAGAACGTTCCCCGCCCTCCCAGACCTTCCCTTGCTGATGCCGTTTGATTCCATCTCAAACCACGCTGCATGGTTCGTCATCTTGGAAAGCCATTTTTATGTAAATGACATCTGCTCTCCGGAAATCAGGTACCTCGTGACACTACAGAAGCTACCTGCTGACCTCGTTGAGCAGATCCAGCTGCCGACTCCAGGACCCGGTGCGTATGACGACTTGAAGGCCGCTGTCCTAAACCACTACGGTATAGGAACGCCTTTGTCCACACCACCACGCCGCCTTCCAACCGCATCCGTGGATTACACGTCGCCGGCAGGTCCACCCTCGCCTGACCAACAAGCGCGAGCCCCAAATACAACTTGCGGCACTTCCGAATTTGCGTTTTACTTAGCCAACTCGACGCCACACCATGGCGCGGTCCCACACGTTGTTGCGTCTCCTGCACAAACCCACCCGTGTGTTGACTGCTTTGCCGCTAACAACTGGGACACTACACCGCCTTCGCCGCACGGCACTAGTGAGAAGGATCTTTCAGACCCTTCTTCTCCCCGCACACGCGAGCCCTCTCCCCCGTCACCGGTGGAACAGCTTCCAGCATTGGACAACAGCTCGATTTCCTCGGAAGTGCAACTGACACTCGAAACTGATCAGACTGCCTCCGACAGTCCTGACACCCTGGCTACGACGGAGACACCGGAGAAGCAATTGCGGGACAAACGTCCCCACAAATGTCACCCAAAGAACAGGCAGACGCGCCGCAATTTGCTAACCCCACTCGGCCGATTGCCTGCTACATGAGCGTATTCGGTATACGGTGTCACAGGCGCTCTGCTCTCCGACCCCGGATGAAACCAGCGCGAGTGCACTGCACGAAATGAACTCGACACACTGCTAGTTCGAGAGACGCTTGTCGTTGGCGCCCTCCGCTGCTCCATCTCGCACGGCGCGTGCGCACGTTGCCCAGACAGCGACACATCCCTAGAGCCCACACCACAGCACAGTCAAGCCGAACTCCGGTCGTCATTCTGCTGCACCACGCTTCACCTTGTCACTGTCCTTCCAGTTACGCCTGCCGTTCGCTCCACCATCAATAGCAGCAGCCGCTTCGCATTCCGCAATGCGTCCGCGGCTGCACTCCCAGCCTCGTCCACCAGAGGTTCCCCACATCCCGGACGCTACCTCGCCCACGACCAGGACCGTGCCGTTTAGTCAACCCCTGCCACTTGACCACTGATTGCCCACGGATTCTCCTCGACTACGGACAAATCGTACATACTTGTACATAGTGCATAGTGTATTTTCGCGCATTGTCATTTATAGTCGTCACTTTACCGCGCTTCCCGCTAGGGGGGGAGCCCTGTAGCGCCACCATCATCATCTTCGTCAGCGCCACCATCATCATCAGCACATTGGCCAGCTGACACGCAGCACTCGGCCCCCGGTACACCTCTAGAAGGGCCCCCTCGTTTTACGCGCCTCGTTCCGACCATGGCACAGCCAACTCAACCACAATAAACGTGAGCTCGGGCGCACCGCCTCATCGGCCGCCTACAGGCTCATTGCCGCTTATGCAATCAATCTGAAACCTTTATTTATTGTAGTGTTTCGGGAAGCGGCCCTTTTCTAAGATGTTTTGAAACGAATTGTTGTAAAACACATGGAAATTATTCGCAAACAATTCGTTTCTGGCCTTTTCGGGATATCACTGGAGACTCGTATTGCATATTTGCCTTTATGGGATGGTATAGTTTCTCGACGTGCCACATGACTCACTCGCATGAAGAAGAACCTCACTCAACAAACTGTACTTTTTGGGACCAGTTTGCAGTGATCCAGAGCGTTTATGCTGGGCAACGTGGCCCTCCAGTGTGGCTCCAACGGTTGAGCGCGTGTGTGTGCTTGCCAGAGTTTCAAAGGACACCCTATTTTAAACACACTGATGTGAATTGTCTTGGTTCCACCACCAGCTGCTGCCCATTGTGCGAACTGGAGCGAGCTTTCGGGCCTCCTCTGCATGTTGAAGGTATCCTTGGACGTCGCCGTTGACGTCGTGTACTTTCACGTGGGAAAGCATGGCGTCCAGCATCGTAGTCGGCATCTTCCATAGACAAGCTCAAACGGTGTCGTCTATGTGGTTTCCGGGATAGCCGTGTTGTATGCAAACGTGACATACGGAAGGACTTCGTCCCAATTCTTGTGTTCAACGTTGACTTACATAGACAGCATATCCGAGATTGTCTTGTTCAGGCGTTCCGCTAGTCCGTTCGTTTGGGGGTTGTACGCCGTAGTTCTGTGATCCGTGTTGCTGTAGCGTGAGATTCCTTGCATAGGCTCCGCAGTGAATGCCGTTCCGCGGTCCCTGATTAGGACCTCAGGAGCTCCATGACGCAGCACAATTTGGTTTTTAAAGAACTTGGCGACTTCCTGTGTAGTCCCCCTAGGAAGAGCGGCGGTCTCTGCGTAGCGCGTCATGTAGTCTTTCGCTACGGCAATCCACTTGTGCTGTGATCGTGACGTAGGTAACGTGCCTAGAAGGTCTCTTCCGATGTGTTGAAATGGCCTCGACGGGAAGGCGATCGGTTGCAGTAATCCGGCGGGTCTCGTCTGCGGCGCTTTTCGTCGCTCGCAGCCACTGCAACTCCGAATGTAGTGGGTGACGACGGATGTAATTCGGGGCCAAAAGTACTTCGCCTTGATTTTTGCAATAGTGCGAGCTGTTCTGAAATGTCTGGAAGACGGGTCGTCGTGGCACGCTTCCGAAATTTCGTCACGAAGGTCTGCGGCGATGACAAGTAGATAATTCGTTCTCGTTCCGTGGCTGAAATTCTTCTTCATGAGGACGGATTTTTTGAGGGTGAATTTGGGTAAGTTCCGTTTGACCGCTCTAGGCACGCGACGTTGCGTCCTTCGAGGTAGTCGATCATGACGCGCAGATCGGGGTCGACACGGTTCTTGGCGGCTAGGTAGCTCTCTGTCACCACTCCGAAGAACGCGCTGTCTTCATCGGTGTCTTATTGTGGTGGGTCGACGGAGACGCGGGACAGGCAGTCGGCGTCCGAGTGTTCCCTTCCGAATTTATAGACTACTGTAAAGTCGAATTCTTGCAGGCGCAAGCTCCCCCTACCAAGATGGCCAGAGGGGTCCTTCAAAATGGCGAGCCAACAAAGCGCGTGGTGGTCTGTCTCAACCTTGAACGGTCTGCCATCGACGCATGGGCGAAATTTTGAAATGACCCATCTGATAGCCAGGCACTCTTTTTCGGAGGCAGGGTAGTTTTTCTCCTCCTTCAACATACCACGGCTTGCATAGGCGATTACGTTTTCGCAACCGCTTTGCTTTTGGACGGGGACGGCACCCAAATCTATATCGCTGGCGTCTGTCTGCATTTGCGTTTCGGCGTTTTCGTCGAAATGAGCTTGCACTGGCGGGTTTTGCAGGCGTTGTTGTAGCGCGCGGAGTGCTTTTAAGTGCGAATGCACTTTTAAGCGCCCCAAACCATTGGCGGCAATGCGGCGGCGGCGTCCGCAGTCCGAGAAATCTCGCGCCTCTTTTATATGCACTTTTAAAAAAGAAAACGCATCCGGCGCCAGGTTTCGATCCGAGGACTTTGCGGCCGCAGCGCGACGCTCTACCTACCAAGCCACGGAAGCCGGACTCTGATATCAGGTTAGTGACGCGCCTTATATCTTTAACTCCGTTGGCATTCAGTGAAACTACTCCCCGTCGTCAGCGGCGTGCGTTGGCGACTCAGCGGCGTTATAGCGGCTTGATAACTGCGTGGCATTGTACACGTGATACTACAAACCCGATGGAAGAGATGGAAGAGAAGGCGCGAGGCGGTGGGCTGGGGGCGCCGAGCGCAAGCGCCGCAAGCGGGCCGACAACCGTGCATTCCACACTTTCACATTCTCCCCCTCGGGGAAATGCGGGGGAATTTTTTCTTGGGCGTTTTCCCATGCGAAAGGGATGTTATCTTCTGTCAAACGCGTGAGTGGCTCTGCAATGCGTGCGAAGCTTTTGACGAAGCGCCGGCAGTATACGCACAGTCCGAGAAATCTTCGCACGCTCTTTTTGTCTTTTGGTCCTGGGAAGCTTTCTATGACTGATGTGTTTGCTGGGTCAGGCAGGACTCCCGCGGCATTGACGACGTGTCCCAAAAACTTGAGTTCCTCGTAAGCGAAGCGGCACATTTACGGTTAAGCATTAACCCCGACGAGCGAATAGTCCCCAGTAGCGACTCCAACCTTGCAAGGTGTTTATCGAAAGTCCGGGCGAATACAACAACGTCGTCGACGTATACGAGGCAGGTATTGAGGCCAGCTAGCACAGTGTCCATGACTCGTTTAAACATCGCTGGTGCCGTGCACATACCAAACGGCAGAACCTTGAACTCGTATAGACCGTCCGGGATTATAAATGCAGCCTTCTCTTAGTCTCTATTGTCCACTTCAATTTGCCAGTAGCAGGTCTTCAGATCCATGGATGCGAAGTATTTCGCGTTGCAGATTTGGTCGAGGGCGTCGTCGATTCGTGGCAGGGGGTACACGTCCTTTCTGATGATTTTGTTCGGTCGCCCGTAGTCAACTCAGAACCTTAAAGTGCCGTCTTTTTTCTTCACGAGTACAACTGCAAAACCAACGGACTTTTAGATGGCTGTATTATGTCGTCACTAAAGCATGTCGTCTACTTTAGTCAGGATGGCTTCGCGCTCTTGTGAAGACACGCGGTACAGGCACTGTCGGGTAGGTCGGGCTCCATCTTCGGTTATTATCCGACGCTTCGGAACAGGTGTCTGACGTAACTTTATGGTGTACAAAAAACACTCGCTGTAGCGATGAAGCCAAGCCAATAGATGGTTCCTTTCTTCTTGCGGTAGCGCCGGATTCACTTCGAAAGGATGGGGGAGCTTGAAGGTATCTCCGGATGCGTGTTCAAAGTCGGCGACTGGGATGACGTCACTTGCTTGTTCGTTTCTTCGAGGAGCGCAATTGCAGCGCCCTTGTTTAAATGGTGGTACTCCTCGGTGAAATTGGTGACCAAAATGTGGGATCTGCGTTGCTGAAACTGCACAATGCCTCTTGCACAGACACACCGCGGTCGAGAAGCAACCTTTGTCACTCTCCCCGATAGCGTTGACGTCAGGAGCATCACCTTCACATTAGACGGTGATCATCAAGCTTGCGCGGGGTGGCAGGGTGACATGATCATCGGCGATCATTACAATTGCACGGTGTTCGGGGTTCGGTTCCGGCGTCATGGAGTGATCGGAGGAAAAGTTATTTACTTGATCTGCAGATCAATTATTGCGCCGTTGTCCATCAAAAAGTATATTCCGATAATTACGTCGCGGGTGCGGTGAGGCAAGAAAACAAACGCGGCAGGGCACGTCATGCCGTCTATGTTGACGCGGGATGGGCACGTTCCACTTGGCGTCACGAGGTGGCCTCCTCTGTGCGTATGTGCAGACCGTCCCGTCTGGTCATAACTTTCTTCAGCTTAGAAGCAGATGGTCCGCTCATTACGGAGTAGTCGGCTCCCTTGTCTACGAGAGCGAATACATCAAAGCCGTCGATGGTCACCTTGACGTCGGACGCCGCGTTCCTCGAGCTCCGGGTGCGTCGGGTTAACGCATCTCGGCTTATGCGTGTTGACGGTAGGGCACTGTGTGTAGTCGTCGTCTTCTCAGCGGCAGTGTCGGCCATGTCGTGTACGCGTCGTGTTCGGGAGTCTCGTCAGGATTAGGTCGGGTTGTCGGGATGGGGGCATGTCGTGAATCACTGTCTTCGACGCGTCTTTGCGTCGTTCGATGGTTTCCGGTTATTCGCCATCCAGCAACTTCACCTCCAGAAGTTGCTGCTTTTAGATTCCCCAGCAAAGTCTGGGGAACCTTCCACAGACAAAGTCAGCATTGCTACAGCGAGTAGCCAATTGGTATGGGTAGGGCGAGGGCGAGCGGTCGAAACGGGCTGGGCCTGGGCTTGTTTGAGAGAGGTACTCGTCGATCGCTCGTGTTCGTTGTTGGACAGGGAGAGGTTGAGGTGCGTCGACGAAAAATCCTCGCAAGCCTAGCCTCTTGTGAGGGCAGGGGCGGTAGATGTGGTCGGCCTCTCCGCAGTGCTAACACTGTCAGCGGGCGATTATCGGACGTTCGTCACACCTCCGTCTTCCTTGGCGCCGGGTTTCGGGTTACAGGGGGTGGGGAGGGTGACATTAGTGGTGGTACGGCTGGGCCTCTTGACGTCGTGTTTGAACAGGGCGGGGTCGAAGAATAGCCGCAGAGTAGGTCATAGCCTCAGGCTCACGGGGTGCTTCGGACGGCATAGACGTTCCCAAAGCCTGCTGTACTTCTTCCCGGATCACGTCAGTCAGGGAAGCGACTTGAGGTTGTGGCGTCGTCGTCAAGAAAAGTTTCCGCAGCTCCTCCCTCGCCACTGCACGGATGGTGTCGCATAGTGAGTCGGAGTTAATAGCGCCGGCACCAATCGTCTCTGAAACCAGCGCATTGATTGGGTGGTCATACGGGTTCATTCGCATTTCGAGCGTCTTCTCCATCGCGGCAGTCTCAGACGCAAGTTTGTACACGGTCTTGAGGGGGGTCGCACACAAGGCACGCGAAGAGCTATTCCTTCACACCTGGCATCAGAAGCCGTAGTTTCTTTTCCTCCGTCATTTCTAGGTCCGCACCGCGAAAAAGTCCCCTCATTTCCTCGACGAAGATCATGACCCTTTCGTTGGGGTGCTGCGTTCGAGTTTCCAGGAAAAGCGCTGCGCGTTCATTTCTCACCACAGCATTAAAGGCCTTCAGGAACTCGCTTTTGAAGCGAGCCAAGTTGGTCAAGGAGCTCTCGTGGTTCTCGAACCAAGTGCGAGCTGAATCTTCCAAGTAAAGAAAACATGCCGAAGCGTTCCTGCGTCGTCCCACCTGTTAAAGATTCGGACGAGCTCCAGTTTCTCCAACCATTGTACTGGATCTTCTGCCGGGGCTCCTCGGAACCATGGCGGTTCCAGTGGCTGCTGCAGAACGATTGGTGATGTTGCTTCTTGCACCATGGTGGTGGCTGCAGCGGTCGTTCTTTTGGGTCCGTCTGGCAGGAGACCAAACTCGGGCGGGAGGCCTTGCAGTCGGCGGCTGAATCTAGTTTCAGTGGCTTGGTGGTTTCCGGAGGTTGTTGGTAGCACAAAGGGTGCATACCCCGCGCCTCTACCAAATGTCACGTAGCCAAAGACGACCCAGCTGTCTTGAAGAAAAAACAAGTTTATTAGAGCGAACTTGTGCTCCCGTTACCACTCAAAGAATACACAGCCGGCGAAACAGCAGTAAACAAAGTGACGTTCGTAGACTGGTGTCGACGATTCGAATGCCGCGGCATCTGCTGAGCAGGAATTTATCACTCCGCGCGAGGGTTTCTGGAATCGTCGAATTGTATCCAGAACACTGTAGATCAACGAAAAATATTCCAGGCTGTTCTGGTTAGTTTGGAATGCTCTCCTATCAGGAGAGATAACACACGCTGCACAGAAACAAAGAACGGAACACGCGCCTCCCTTGGCACACACAAAACCGATAGCACAGACCGGTGCAGCCAGGCGGCAAGAGCAAAACACAAATAAACAAACCGAATACATGGTTCGCGGCAATATTGTATCTTGTGACATAAACTAGACACCTGATAACTAAATAAATATTCATTGCGCGGTACAGAAATCCCAAGAAATAAAAGTGTCGCCATTCTTTAATACACTCCTTAGAACAAAGAATGACTAGTGTAAGAGAACACAGAAAAATTAGAAAGAAATAAATGAACAACAGGTCCCCGGGATCAAACAAACGTGCAACATTTAAACCTTCTACAACAACACAAACGACCTATCTTCCGGGATAATCTAAGACGCAGCGAAGGCGAAAGAACAAGCCATTTCTTTTTTTATTTGTACTACTGGCATCCAAAGACTATTTGAAATTGCAGTCATACACAGATGTCAACCATACCAAAATCTACACCCTTGGCTGTTCGCAAGTGTTTTTTACCACAATTTTTGCCGTTTATTTTTTACCAGTGTGGGAAAGCTAATGGAACGGAAACACTTGCGGCCTGTTCACAAAAATGGTTTCCATTGCTTTGCCTAATCGATGAAGTCCAATTAAGTATTGTCTCTTGGTAAGTACACATAACCAGTAGAAATTGCGCAGAAATCACATTTCTGAAGGCAAAATTCGGCACAATTATTCAGAAATGACATTCCTACAAGCGAAACACTTAAGAGAAAAACAATCAATTACTGATCGGCTTCTGGCAAGGGTGCAATTGGCCAAGAGGCCGGGTTAGGTGCCCAAAATTGTTGCCTTAGAAGTAAAGGGAAGGGTCAGGCGGTGAAATTTCACGTGCGTACTCAACCCAAAAAATCACACTCCACCAAGCACACCTATTCACATCTTCCTCAGCACATGCTTACACACACATATGAAAACCAGGCATGCGGTTAACGATTCTTGGTTATGAGAGCACTGTGAACACATTACACAGTTCCATAAGATAATACGACACAACTGTGGAGTCATCGGACAAGTTCTTACAATATTAAACAGGCAGTCAAGCACAACACGATTAGTGCGGAGAACAGATGCACAATGATGCTTGACATCTCTTTGCTTTACGTTGTCGGAGTACATCGCATTAATGTCCACAACATAGAATTTCCCATTTTTGTGTCTTACTGTAAAAAATAGACTGAACGTTCTTTTTAAGAACCACATCATGGGCACGCCGGATATCTTTGCGAGCTTTGCGTGACCCTAAAATAGCAAGTGCAAAACGGGTCAGGCACAGCAGATTCGGCACGCACTGTATTAACAATACGAGTATCTCTTTGCACAATGCCAGTACACATTTGGCCGGACGAAAACACCCGAATAAATGCATGTCGTTTGACTTGTTACACTAAGCAACGATGAGCATGTAAGGCAGAGCAATATAGTTATCTTTGCTGAGGCCGTTATGTGAGTATTTGACAAAGTAGGTCCCAGCGCGGTACCCTCCCACTTAGGTGTCTTCAACAATAGGCGACGCCTATGGTGCCAAACAAATTAGAGCCGAACTTCTCATCTTTGAAACCTTCCTGTTGAAAAATGGTTTTAATCAATGTACTGATACAAAGTGTTTAACCCAATTGCAACGGTAATTTGTGAGTGGATTTTGGACGTTCGACATTGTTGTGAGTGGTTGCGACAAGATGAGAAATTACGGAAATAAAATTCCGTAGCTCCTTGCTTTAAAGGTAGGTGCTTCAGTTGTCACGCCTTATTATTTACCCATGGTTGTCTTCGATTTCCGGGTGCTAAATGCCAGTCTAAAAGATAGGAAATACTTGTCTTGCCCACCACGAGCATATATATCCGAATAATGAAAGCAGAATACTTGATCCAGTCTTTTTTCTTAGTAATGTTTGGACAGAATTAATAAATTTATGCGCCGTACAGTGGTTGCAGAATATCTTGTATGAAGAATGGATCTTGCGGGTCGCCTTTGTTCTGACGTCATCCTGTCTACATTACGCCACCCATGCAGTACACCTGCGTTGGTGATTAAGGGAACATTACACAAAATGTTCGCAATGACAGATAACCTGCGAGCAACAGTCTATGAACAACAGCAAGACACATTTTAGCTACGAGAAAATAAGGTTCGCTACTCCAACTGTGCAAGTATTCCCCCTACTTAGAACGAGAAAGTCGATTCTGCTTAAAGGTTGTGGAGTCGCTCTATTAGCAACACTGAACATACACGCGTCTTTGTAATTGCGGGACAGTTTTAGGCACCTTCCTAACGCGATTTAGCGATCATTGGTTTAATAAAAATACTGCTGCCTAATGGCTTTGTATTTTATATTCAAGCAGGGTACAAAGCGAGAGAGAAATTAAGGTAATACAAATCCTAAACATATATATTGCCCATGAGATGCGCAAGAAACGCCTCCGGAGACACGGCACTTAGTTAGGGTAATCTAGGACGCTGTGGGGGCACAGCTAGTAACACGCAGAAGCAAGTGGAGTATCGCGGACCATCATAGGGCATAGTTAGAAACCTTGCAATAGCACACAGTAGAGCTAGTTAAGGAGCGCAACACTCTGGAAATATGTGCTTTATGGAACTAGCCAAAATGAATTTACGAGAACAAGCAAATGCTTAAAAAACGGCAAGTTTGGGACATTTTCATAGAATGAATGCAATATCAGAATTTTTATACAACGTAAAATGAATACCTCATGTATAGATTTTCGTTCACTGCATACTCATGCGGCATCAAGCAAATCTGTTCTTTTCCGACTACAGACACCACATAGAAGCGGCGAGCGCGTGTCTTCCAAATCGGCGAGTGGGTCTTATGTGTACAAGTTCACTTTTAAATGTTTCTATATACATGTGCGAACGCTTTTAAGTCTGAGATAAGCAAAAAATATTGCAAATACTGTTACTTCCTCGCGTACGTTTGCACGCATGCAAAGCAGCGTACCATGGCATGATTTATAATAGCAGTAACAGCTAGCCAATGTAGCCATGGCTAACTAGTAGAATAATTGGACGTAACTTTCGTGCACATAACGGGCAGGAACAGAGCATCCAACTTCCCTCTCCTACGGAATTCCGGCCAGCAGGACACCTCCGCACCTACCCCATTGCCGTCGTTTGCAGGTTGTGGGCGCAGCCTGCAACAACAGGTGTGTAGGGTTGACATACCTCAGCGCTTAAGCAAATGGTGCCACCTAGCTGAAATATTACTATGTTCGGCCCAAAATAATTTCACGAGCATTTTGGTAGACTTCCGAAGCTTTTAATAAACACGTCTTATCCTATACACCAGTCACCCTCAAATTCTCTTTAGTTTATTTGGTTCGTTATAAACGCTTTCAATAATTACTTTTGCACTACAATTATTAGTACATGTTTGTCAACTCTTCGCCCTCTTTGACCCTGAGATACTAAAACCTGTAAATATTTTCCCCATTACTTCCCTCGATCGAATCTTTGGACTAGGAGGGCAGCGTTGCTATGTTTTTATATTATAAAGCTAAGGTATGATGATGTATGATGATGGTGGTTGAAGTGAAAGAAAAAAGACTCTTCACTAAGCGGAATCGACCATGGCTCCATGCCGTTATAAAGGCGGCGTCTATCCGATTGCTCCATTTTGACGTGGTCGAAGCCATTTCCAAACTAAGACGACAAGTGAAGAGTACGTCCCCCGAAAGCTTCGCGTTCAACCATCGTCTTGGTACACAGAGTAATGCGCAATTTTTCCTCCTCTTTGTTGAAAAAGTAAACAAGCAGAAAATAATAAGCATTATTGCACACAGAGATGATCAGCAAGCGGCACTAACATCCGTAAGAGGCCGTGCGTACCTTGCCACCCGCTCACATGGCGTGTCGCACTAGGCGTAGCAGCAGCAGTATAAGTCTGCCTTCGGGCAACAAGGCAGGCTTGTATTTTGTGCTGAACTTTGTCGCCCATCTCTAGAATGCAGGATCTGAAACCTACTAGAAAGGACATTTTTGAGTGAAGCTGTATAGTGCTGGAATCCTCGCATTCTCTTCCTGGGGCAACGATCAATTCTCCGCCTACCTATCGCAATGCTCTGTGCGTAGTCTTCTGTTCTCTTCCCTCGTCTTTTCTGCGTTTTGATACATCGATAAGTAACAACTCACCGAAACCAATACTCTGCGATTCTCCACCGCCGTTTACCTTCTCCCACCAGCGCCGATGACCCTTTCATAGGTTGTATACTCCTCATAAACTCTGATGCCTTCTTCAGAACTTGCGATATTGGATAGTAACGAGAGCACGGCCATTTGGAGCATTTCAACTTGTAAATTACTACACCATGGACACATGGACACTTTTTCGCTTCTCGAAAGAAGTGGTGGTGGACTGTAGCGCGCACATGATCGCGAATGGGCATGAAAAATGCGAGAATCCGCTGCCGCAGATTGCACACCCGAACCTCAGCCGCGTCAAATTCCACCTTGTCGAGTAGCTCCGAATACCTCTCTCGTCCATAGCATATTGCCCACTTGTATTCACTGTAGAGAAAACCTCCTGCAGCAAATCGGACCATAGCTACAGCTTCTGCATTGGCTTTGTTCCAAAGGCTCCTCGTGTAACATTTTGGTGAATGTTGCTCCCTTCCAGACAAAAGCTGCACTTTAGCGACGTTGTGACGGGCATCTTTCACATCTGAGAACAAGCACCTCACCGATTGCTTCTTTCTGCGATGATTTGGAGAGGGTGTGCACGCGCAGGCAGGATTTGTGGGCTTATAATTAAACTACCCGTTTTCCTTGCACGAAAATTGGAATGCTGTAGAGAGGTTTTGGTTGCTATGTTAAACCAACCCCACATTTTCAGAAATTGATATAGAGGTGATACAACGTTAGGAGGAAGGAATGAACAAAGGTTATTTTTGTTGTTGGCCCCGGTCATCCATAAGAGTTTCGTGGTGCTCCCTACGTACCTACATGTAACCGTTCCTATAAATTTTTAAAACGATGGTCTTTCTTGGGCAACCTATACGCAAACGTTTTGGTTGATCTGTATGTCTGTCTTTGTCTTATATATTTACTCTTATATGCCCACAGCCAAATCTAAACGTCTAAGTCTGGTGTCACCGTTCATGATTGTGAACACTGTTGGGCAGAAACAAAGCATTACGAAAACCAAAGCAGACAATAAATGCATGAGTGATATTTTCAGTATAACCTGCTTCAAAAATCATGAATTCTTGTTTTTGCGATAGCAAATGAAATAGTAAATCAACTGCAGAAAACAGCCTCCTGCTGTTGCCCACAATACTATTGCTCCTCGCTGCATTTCAGAAATAAACGGAAAGAGCAACAAAAGCTTCCATTAGATAGGTTCCGAGTTCCGCTTAGAACGCTCGTGGAGTAGGGCAACGTGTTTCTATGAACGTTGTAGTAAGGTGCCTGGAAACACACGCATCTCCGCCGTACGGCAGCGCTGGCATCCAGAGACCCAAATTGGCGCAATGAAACGCAGTAAATTTAAATTCACTTGAGCAAATCTCTTCCGTGCGCAGCTTGGGAGGAACGAGAGGGGAGAGGAACAGCATTTGAGGTAAGCAAAAAAGAGAAGCCACGCATACACATCACAGGGACGCCAGTCGACTGTTGTCTTTCGTCGACTATTTTGAATTGAATGAGCAGATACGCGACCACTTTATCTGGGATAAAAGCAGTTAATCCAATTTTGTGAAGGAATATCATGGTTTTGGCAAGGCGGCTGCCAGTGCGTTTTATAGAGAAACAAGTAGGACTGCTACAATTTCACACCAGCCACACAAAGAAACCCTGTTCGGAACCACCGGCGTGAAGGCAAAGTGAACTGTGCAGTGAATGCTCAAAAACCCAGTTTGTGCGAGCAAAGCGCGCAGTGATTGCTGACATTTTGTAACGTTTTGCGTTAATATATTTTTTTTATACCCGATCTGTTCCCCCCTTCCCCGCACCTTAGAACCAACGGCCTATTACAAGGCTTCATTTCGCTTCGCCCCATGAGGTGTTTCCCGCCGCACGTGGCCAGAGACTTTCTGGGCTGTTACCTGAAAAAGTATTCTTTTCTTAAAATTTTCCAGCGCGTAACCACGATGATTCCCGGTGAAGTATTTGGGCAGATCAAGAATGCGTGCAACCTAAATGTTTAAAAATAGAATTCTCTTGGCAGTTGGACAGAGCCTGATACATTGTCCTCTTCCCCTATCCGGCAATACCGCTTCTTTCAAATGTAACACTACACTCTCTGCTCACACCGAAATTCATGCACAATACGTACCAGCAAATAGCCCCAAATAATAAGTGTAGGTTGGTATCCACATTGTTATCGCGAACAGATCTGTTTGGTGGTGGCTGGAGAGAAAATGCTGGAGTACCAACACTATCATGGTCATTAAACCTCCCTTCAGACACAGGTGTGCAGATAATCTCATGATCATTTCAAATGACTGATTTAGCAATACAATAACTTTCTTTCAAAAGTGCGATCGCTTTTTGTTCCTTTTTAATCGAAAGATGAGTAAGCGAGAGTACGTTTTAGTGTTTTTTTATCTCCTAGGGCATACTTGTTGATGAGCTGTACAAGCTATCGCCTTTTAATATCCCCGTCTGAAGCATACCACCTTCAGCAAACGCCTAATGTTATAGCCTACCTTACCACTAAACAAAAATAGGTGGGCAGAAAACCTGCAGTGAAAAATATAACCCACTGCTCCAATATTTCAAAACAGGAAGGTGAGCTCAGTGCTGTATTGCTACCGAGGTTGGACTTCAAACCTTAGTAACGAATGGCAACGAAGGCAAGAGTAGACACAAACCGAGGATAACATATAAACGAATCTCACACCGCCGCGTTCAGACTTGAAGGTAGCGAAGCTGTACGCAACCGTAGCGTGTTTCCTCTATTTAGCCTCACGACGTTGCTAATCTTCGCGGCTGTATGAGCTACCACAGCTAGATGTTCGTCTTCATCCGTCGCACACGTCTCTGCGGCGCGCTTGGCCTCCTGACGATCTTTAGTGGCGCGCGCTTATGGCTGCAGCGGCAGCATCCTCACCTTCCCCTGCCACGTGGCGACCCGGTTCCCGCGCACGTCTCCTTTCCCATTTGGCCTATCGCAAATGGCGCCTATCTCTTCCTGCTGTCCGGCTGCTCTCCGTGCCTGGAGATTGAGGAATGGGGTGTGGTTTGATCTCTACCTCTCAAGGTCAAAACCGGTCACCCCGCGAACACTGCCAAGAATAGCGTAGTGTAGCTTTCGCTGCAAAAAGTAGAGATGACATCATCCGCAAAAAATTGCCCCCGGGGGATCCTAAACAGCCATTTCGAAAACACATCGGAGGCACTCTACATCTCGGCAACTACCGCTGATGCTTTTACGCAGTGCGTGCTTGGGAGCCCTAATTTTGCCGTTTTCATGACATCCAAGCAGGAATACCTCTTATTACTCACGCTCCCATACTCTACGTAAGCCTCATCCATCAGAAAAGCGGCCGCGGCCGGAATCGAACCCGCGGTGATTCTGAAAGCAGCACACCCTCATCATCGGTTTTAGAACCTTGCGCGGCAGGGATGTTTTTTTTAGCAGGCGCGGGCGACCCCACTTTATGAAGCGTGAGCCCGACCTTGGCCCATGACGACTAGCCCCCCATATCACCGGTACCAACCGTTTATAATTGAGCTTATCCCGAGCCTTGCCGGTGGTATCAAGTCAAGCACGGCCCGAGCGCGGTCATTGATTTAAAGTTTAAGCCTTGGAAGGGTCCGAGTATGCGTGACCAAACATTGGCTTAAACGCTGAAGGAAATTTTTTTATTTTTTGTTGTCTTCGTATCGGGATATCAGATGAAGCCTCTACTTTGTACAGCACTCATAGATACATATGCGAACGTTTACGGTTTCATAGTGATCGTAAATTAGCTTCCACCATTTTCAGTTCACGTCACATCGGCGTAATAATAGCTCCTGCTCTTACACCAGAGACAGATTCACCTTTCATGCCCAGATTTCTCCCAACGTGATGTAGTTGTCGGGGCTACAGGTTGGTATGCTGGCATTTAAAGAGCCATGTTGCGATACATGAATGCATACAGTCATGGACCAATAAAATGAGAATACGAAAATATCAACCAGAACATGCAAAGTTGAAAAACACTGGGAGTGGAAGTCCAATAATGGCACCCTATTGGTGTATACGTAAAGTCCCAATTCCCAGCATTGTTTATGCGCAGAGCACATAAGGGGCTCGCTTTGTCGTAGGTCGCTCGCTGGACCTACGTAGAACCATACGGCGTTCTGTTGTTGTGACTGTAGTTGCGGCGTAGACGAGATGCCTTGAAAGCTAAGCGGTTTATATACTCAGAAGCGTTCGAAATTCGTAAACTGCTGGTGCTTCTCATACATGTCCCTGTTTTTTAGCGCAAATAAAACAGTAGGTATATTTGAGGCAAATTATTCCTAATTAAACTGCACAGCCAATGTTCATTTAGTTACGAATGCTCGTAGGGTTGGTTGTTCGATAAACAAGCGAACAAATGTGGCCGTGCAACTCCGGCCCATGCGTGAGGACAGTTTCAAGCAAATGGTGTGCGAGCACTGCGAAGGCGGAAAAAATGAATAGCATTAGGTAATAGCAGTGCGTGGATGACGGCGCTACACCCCATTATGGCGAATCACTGCTCTGCACTTCCGAAAGCTTTCACTTGAGTGGAACAGCTTTATTCTTTTGAAATTGAGGCACGCATAAATTTGACTTGCATGGAAAGAAATCGCAGTCTTTCTGTGTTATGGTGTGTATTCATGTGATTGCATTTTGTTTGCCCATCACTTTACGTGCATTCCAATGTTTTAATTGCAGTAGTTGCTCTGAGGTTCTGGTCCCCAATACACGAGCCCAGTTGCCGTCTAACGCAGTCTCATTTCGATGGGTGTGGCATGCAAAATCCCCATGTACATAGGCATAGGGGCATAGTTCTCTGTTGTGAATAGTTATCCCATTCCAGCTACGGCATCACATGTAATGTATCTTTAGTACGTTATACCTCAAATTGTAAAATGTTGAAGCAGCCATAAAATACCATTAAAATTATCTAGCGGACATAACGAAGAACTTATTTGAAACAATGCATAAAACAAACATCAAGAGTCGCGTGGAAATTAACTCACAATATTCATTTCAATGCTCTTTTCTACAAATAACTTCCAAAATACTAACGGCGAACCGTACGAATTGAAGCCCGAGACCCGACTTGGCCCCCGAATCAATTACTTCGGGCAGCTGCGGGCCCGGTAGGGCCCTGGCGTTCGAGCGAGACCGGGCTCATGGATTGCTCTAACCATTTTATTTAACCTGGTAAAACCTATCGTGCATACACAACTTCACTGCAACTACATAGGTTACCCAGAAATAGAACGAGGTTGCAACCAGAATGACAATCGTTTTTGGCGTTTAATTCGAAACACAAAGAGCTTCGTTGAATGTTTTACAAGGCACCCGAGTTTCGCTAAGCAAACAAAACTGTGCTTATTTTGCAGGTTACTTTCAGCAAAATAGAAATCGCGGGTATCTCACAACGATATATACTCAACATCTGGCTATTCCGTTATTGTTTTGTTTTTCCTATTCGCATCGCCGCGATGTAAAGCGATACGGAAACACGTTGCGTCATATACTTTAGAACTTGAACATATTCTTTCGAAACTTAGCTAGCACCAAACAATCTATGAACTTACTGCTACGGTTTGATCCACTGCACTTGACATCATGCGCCTTGTTCTTTTGATCCGTCAGAATGGCGCTGACTCGCTGCAACATTGTTTTCCACAAGCGACATCTACTTTAGAATCGTCTTGTGATGTAAAAAGGTTTACCGAGATTTATAAGCCTGGTATAGTGATTGCTCAATAGAATAAAAGCATTTTTTGACATTTTATAAAATGTCCTTTTTGAATTTATTTTACCGATTGACTACCCGGTTTCAATAAAAGTCTCTAAAGTCAAGTCAAAAGGTCTTACCCGTTTTGAATAGTTTCAGATCGGTTTCTTGTAGCGTTCTTATAAAAACATTAGTAGGCTTTATATAAACAATTTTTAGTAGTATTGTCGTAACAGCCTGTTGCATGTGAGTGAAGGAGAACTATTAAAGCGGAGAGTTGGGCGAGTTGGTTACTGACTGATGAACTCATACCTCTAAAAAAACTTTAACACAGGACGAAGAAAGAAAAACAAAAAGACACTTAAGAATTCAACTTGGTTTATGTAAAAGAGAACAGGAAAACAATCATATATGTACATGACTCAACAACAAGAAAACAAAACAAACACATTAGTTCGCGGAAAAGAAACGTTGCAAGGCTCTTATCACTCGGTACATTGAATCACAAACAACGCCTGCTCACATTGCAGGACATGATCTTTACCGGCACGTGTGCACATCTATACACTTTATTGCTACGGTATGGTTCACTGCACTTGGCATCATGGCCCATGTTCTTCTAAGCCGTCAGGATTGCGGGTACTCGAAGCAACATGGTTTTCCTCAGCAGACATCTCCGTTAAAATCCTCTTGCCCTGAAAAAGTTTAACCGAGATTTATTAGAATTAGTATGGTGATTGCTCAACAGAATAGAATAAACATTTTTTGACATTTTATAAAAAGTTAATATTGAAGTTCCCTTACCATTTTATCACGCTATTTCAGTGAAAGTTCATAGAGTCAAGTCTATGAATCTTACCAGATTTAATAGTTCAAATGAGTTTCTTGTGGGGTTCTTATTAAACGATTTGTAGGCTTTCGAAAGAATTCTTACCGATCGTAGCCGTAATAGCCTGTTGCATGTGAGTGAGGTAGAAGTAGAGTTTTGAAAGGGTTTATAATATATGTCTTAATTTGCTTTAGAGAAAATCGCTATTATGTATGGTCGTAAAACCCCGTTCCGTGCCGGTAAGGTTTGAATAGAGTTTCTCACAGGTTTGAATATATTTTGCCGAAAAAATTTCTACAAACTCGCATTGTGGCAGGTCACGACATTCAGCTGCATATGAGCTGCATATAGAAGTTCTGATAAAGTTTTGTTATGCGTCATCAATTACCCTTCTATACAATTCATAATAAGTAGAACGTATCATCGTGGTTCATGTGAGTAATACTTCAATAGAGTGTCTGGCGACTTATGAGAGCGGGGTGTCTTTGTGGTTCGCAATGACCGGTGGCGCTTTCGTTCATCACATCGTTGGCCGCTCCCAAGTGCTCCGAAACCGAATAGACGACTGTCCATTGCGCGATCATTGTTCAAGCCCCGGGATACGCGGCTCCATAGCAGCTACCTAAAGGCACCGAAAAATTACCAGATTCTCCTTGGGTCAGATGTAGATAAGAAATACAATGTTAGTAAAATACAACATATTGAAGGCAATAACATGCATGCTGGGTGTTTATAATGAAAATTTATACCCTGTCTGCTGACCAGAGTCAACCAATTAGCAGTTCGTTGTATCCTATAAAAATTAAATGAAGAGCCTCTTAGACGTCAATATATTGGAGGCAGTGAAATACTTATTGCGTTTTCAACGAAAAGTTATTAAATTTCTTTTGGAATCGGTTGCAGATACGGGATGTTTGGTTTACGCAATAAAAACGCAATGTTAAATGTAATAAATGTCAAATTCTTTGGGCAATAAAAAGGTTGGTTCAGTTTCTGCAATAAAAATTATTGGCTTCCTGATTACTTCAATCCATAAAATGGAAGCTTCAGTTACCTTGTTATAAAATCGGTAGAACCTCAATACGAAGTAGAATAAAACCAGAAGTCTAGTTTCATGACGACAGCTTGGGCAGGCGCTAGTAAACCAAAGTTTCAAATTTGGACACGTCTTTCAAACAATCACCATTCGGACTGGGAGAACGTTTCTTTGTCTTTTTTTAAGTAATTGGGCGCCACCCTACAGGGGTCTTGTGCAACTTGCTACAGCTACCGACTTGGTCAGCAGGGCTGACACCCTTGATTCGAGGCTCCAATGGTATCTGCTGCTTTTCAAGACCGCTGAATCAGACTGATCTGGTCTTTACAGCAGTCACTGGCAAGCAGTGCCTCCTATTGCTCCACGTTATGGTTTCTATTTGGAGAGAGGCGTTGTGGTTTGGCTTCCCATGTGGCTTACTAGAGGGTGGGTTTTTGATAGCGCAATAGGCATGCGTCTGCATATCACGGCAGATAAATTTCGCTCAACCTGATGGAATTTGGGAACGTGACTGTCTGCACCTGTCTCCATTCGGTGGCTTCGGCCCTTGTAAATGACTGGTGTGGCGGGAGGTACCCTATTCTGTTACCTAGGTGTATGCGAGTGTGGCCGGGTATTCCTGGGGGACTGGCACGGGTCCGACGTAGGGTAGAATCGTCGGGTTCCCGGTTTGTAAAAAAGCCTGGAGCCACACTGACCACCTTCGTGTTTCCTGTGTGATCTTGTGTTAGATCTCAGGTTGGTGGTTAGGGTGTTGTGGTAGGCTTCTTAGCCTGGAGGAGTGAACAAATTGCGTGGTGGCTTGCTTTTTTATTACAGAATCGTGAAGAGGCCTCTTGTGAATTACAAACTACTAAAATTAACATGTTCTTGCCGAAATCTTGTGGCGCTGTTAGAGAGAAAGCTAACTCTGCCTCACGCTATTATGACGTATCGACTTACACGTGATCATATGAATGTCTGAGGCTATGACAACAGCCAAGCTGCATCCTTCTATGGATCTTATGTGGCTGTGTTTACGTACACTGTTATTCTTGGAGGAGAACGCTAGGTGCTCGAAGCCCACTTCAGACTGCCTTGATGGTGGCTGGGGTATATGTTTTTAGTTATGGGCGCCACGGGGAAGTTGAGGCGGAAGGCTGGTGGTAAGGGCAGTGGAGGCAGGGGTCTCCAATGGTGTCCTGGACTGAGGGCCCTGCAGCACATTTCGATGTTGTTAATAAAGCTTGTCCTCCTGCTCCACAAAGAATACGTGGTGTCTTGGAAATTTCTCTGATTTGTATTATGCAACCCAGCTGCAGCCCAAGTGTACTACCGGACAGGGCCTGCAACAGCTTCTCAGTCCCGGCCTTGAGTTCGGATTCTCTGTGTTCTTGAAGATTGCTATGGTTACGTACGGCCGGCCGCTTTTCTGTTAACGTGCATACTGGTAGCCTTAGCGCCACCTTGTACGCTTTTCTTAGATATATGTTGGCCTTTTCCTCTTCATAAATCTAAATACGGGGGTAGAGCCGACTGTATGTCACCCTGCTCACTACCAAGGTGCGTAGGAGCTTCAAAGTGTCTTTTTTTTCAATTCCGAAGAGTCGGTTTTCGACTAGCTTCATCATTCTGGAGAGTTGCATCGCCATTGTTATGAGCAAGACTAGAATGTGGGTGATCCATTAGTTGGATTTATTCCCATCCCTAGTATTTGCACTGTAGTTTTTCCCGGTATCTCTTTGCCGTCGATGGCTACCTTGAAGCAGATATGTTGTTCCAGGGGAACCGTTTGGTTTAACTTCCAGCGCCAAACCAAGATTATTTTAGAGCTTTCTGTTTGCGCTACTGCCACATATCACTGCACCACAAGATCCAATTCCTTTGGCGCTTTCGCCTTGGGCCGACTTCATCGTCGGTAACTCATAGCCACTCCCAGTCACCGGTCCTATGCTTAGACATACTACCGAACACAGACGCATGGCTCAAATGACCGAGGGGTCTCCGCATAGCGCTGTTTAAACCTATGCCACCAGTGACTCAACCGCGATATGCTGCTGCATTGGCGTCTATTCACTCTACATTTTATGCCACCTGCCAACAAGAACACTCACCAGCGCCATCGTCTACCAACCTCAAACACGAAGAGATATTACTCGCTGTCAGACAACTTGAAATGTCACATCCACCTGCCAACCGCCATCATGCACATATCTTCGCAGCGAGGCAGGCGGCATTCCGCGAACTAAACCGGGTAATTTATCAGCATTCATTTTGTGCTTCCATCAGTATGCCTAAACGGAGACTAAATTGCACAAAAGGAATGCAAATTTTAGGAGGCCTAAGTGACAGGTCACTGCATTTCCTCCTTCAAAGAGGCCGCGACCACCCTGACGAGTGATATTATTTTCACCACCTCCCACAGAGATTTGTTTCATCACAAACCCACCTTGGACAACTTTGAAGCCCATGCCACCAACCAGTGATGTGCTCGATCTTGACTCCACAGCCGCATCCCAACCAATTACTACTGCCATTGGGGCCTTCAGGTTCTGATACGCAATGCTCGTGCTAGGGAAGCACTTACACAAAACATAATTTTAATGTGGCGCCTATACATACCCCCGAAAGAGCGGCCACCCATTCTCCCAGGCACTAGCACATGCAATTCAGCCCGATCAGCCATAACCTCGTCTACGTGCGTGATGTGCTCTGT
This sequence comes from Haemaphysalis longicornis, assembly GCA_013339765.2. Classification (NCBI taxonomy): domain Eukaryota; kingdom Metazoa; phylum Arthropoda; class Arachnida; order Ixodida; family Ixodidae; genus Haemaphysalis; species Haemaphysalis longicornis. The sequence goes on from CM023457.1 coordinate 69,697,416, forward strand.
AGGAGCCACACCCACCATTAATCATCTATTTTGGAAGTGTCCAGGACAGCATTCGGAGCAGGCCTCTTGCAAACCCAGCAGCTTTACCTGTTTGGAGGACCGGCTTTATCCACCCTCAGCCTCCTCCAAGCAGATGTTCTTCCTCTTGTGAGACTTTCCTCTCGCTACTGGCTTCCATCTGCGAATGTAAAGTTGTCCCGACTTTTTTTACACCACCTTCCCACCCGCCTCCACTTAGGCGAAGTCGCCATGCTTATATTACTAAAGTTTTATTCCTTGATTTATTTCTGTTGGCATTCGTGGCCCGGTCGTGGGAGTACTGTTGAAAACCTGTGCCTTCTGCCGTTAGCTGTGCTTGTTTTTCCCCTAAGGATTACTGAATTATCAAGAATATTATTTCATCCGCGTATATGGCATCCCTTATACGCGGGGCGTATTGAAACTTTCTGGCCAAGCGAATAAAAGCTGTGTCAAACCTTTATATCAGAAAATCTTCTGGACCGGACAATATCCATAACGCGTTCTAAAGAGATACAATGAATGTATGTCTAAGTACCTCCATGTTCTTTTAAAAATTTCCTGTGTGAGGCCAGGTTCTGGACGACTGGAAAACAGCCAGAGACAAGCCTATTTATAAATCAGGAAACAAGCAGAGTGTCAAAACGTATCGTCCTGTCTCGCTAACTTCAAGCTTTTGTAAGCTTCTTGAACACATTATCCACAACAGTATTTCAATTTTCTTGACGAGCCCAAGATCTTAAACCAACATCAGCATAGATTGAGGAACATATTTTGAACAGCGACACAATTGGAATCAACAATACACGACTTCGCTATTTCAATAAGTAATGGCAAACAAACACATGTAATATTGATGGATTTGGAGAAGCTTTAAACAAAGTTTTCCACAATATATTAGTATGCAGCCTAAATAAAATCCTCTGGAATGATCAAGTTATAAATTTATATCGGCCTAGTTAATGACAGGGTTGTTTTCAACAATCATTACTCTCAAAGAGTTGAGGTTGCATCTGACGTCCCCCGAGGGTTGGTTGTAGGTCCCCTTCAATTTATTTTGTTCATTAACAACATAGTAAACGATATCCTTGTAAATAGTAGGCTCTCGGCCGACGACTGCGTTATTTACTCTGAAATCGAATCCCCGAAGGAACACGTTTTGTCAAACTATTCGCTAAACAAGGTTGTTTCCTTGGTCGAGGCTTGCCAAGGGTCAATCAATGTAAAATAAACTGTCTACATGTTCATTTCTCATCAGAAAAACAAATTAAATTTTTAATACTTTACGAGCAATGCCATTCTTTCTGAGGTTGACTCCTACAAATATCTGGGGTTGTGTATAACAAGAGATCTTAACTGGACAAAACACATTGACATAGTACCTTTCAAGGGTTATCAGAAACTGTTCTTTTTACGAAGGACTTTGAAACTTTCATCTCCATCCGTCCGTATTCTTGCGTACAAATCGTTAGTGCTGCTCATATTTGATTATGCCGTGGTGATGTAGGATCCAATTACATCCATAAAGTAGAAAAAATACAAAGAGCAGTTCGCTTCATATAAAACAGTTATGGTCGAACCTAGGTAACTGAACGGTTAGTCAGAGCACACACACCCTCACTTTCAGAAAGAAATCGCATACCCGATAAAATATCTATATCAAATATTTATGGGAATAGATATTGAAAAAAATATTTTGATTTTCTTCAGGTTACGCCACCAGACAACGCCATGATCGCACAAAAACTCCGTTCCGAATTCGCAATAATTGCTTCAAATGTTCTTTTTTTCCTGGAACTGTGCAGGATTGGAATAGTTTAAATAACCATCACGTCACAAAGCAATCTTTAGCATCCTTTGCCGCTGGTCTAGAATAGAAAAGAAAATATTTCTGCTTGTGTGCTAGTTTGTTTTCTTTTCGTAAAATGAGAGTGCTGTTGCATCAGTATGATTTTATTACGTTTGTTTACGTTTGTAAAATGCAAGTGATGGTTCTTTGTTTGCCTTGTGTTAAATTGCTGCGTACTATGTAAAATGTGAGTGACTGGTCCATCTGTTTGCCTGGTGTTATGTGCTAATATTTGTGTCTTTTGTACCCACCTGCTAAAATCCCTCCAGGGAATTGCAGTACCAATAAAAAAATAAATATAAATAAATAAAAAATAAGTATGGCTCTTTGATTGAAAGCCAACCGCCTTCACGCCGCCATGAAAACGCATGCCATAGATAATTTATTTACAACTTTTCGTATGGCCACGTTTCTGACGCTATTAAAATCTCCGTTGATGTCAAGGTTGATCAGTATCTACTCACCTCTTGTGATTACGTTCCCTACCATATTCTTTTTTTCTTGTTAGAGAAGCACATCTTGTGCAAAGAGCTTTGCTTAGATTCTGAACATAATATGGGGAAAAAGGTCCTGTCTCTACCGTATAGTTTCGAAGTTTCGATGGTGTTAGTGTTAATTGTAATGGACCTTGAGGTCCTCCGGCGGCCAAGCCGTCGTCAAAGACCGGAAAGTACACATAAGGTTAGGATGAGGGCTTTAATCAAAATGGCTGCGGGCGCAGTGCGAGGGTGCAGCGCGAGAAAATGCCACCGCTTTGTTGTCACATGAAACTGATGGTGATACAGCGTTGTCTACTACAGCGCAGAAAAGGAACAAGTACCAACATTACTAATTAAGCAAGACAGGAACAAAATCGGCCTGTTTCGCAACCTCGAGCTTCTATCTGTGCTTGGAAATCAGTATGACCGCAGCGTGTTTCCCATTTGTTGGACGAGTCTCCGCGTCCCCGTGTACGTTTATAAATACAGTGAGTCACCGGATGGCACGATCGCCTAAACTGTGTATTATGGCGTTTCCTATGCGATCTCTCCCTGGAGCCGTGTTTATGGGTATTGTCCGTACGGCTGCATAGTACTCCTCCTTTCTAATGGCTATGTAGAGTTGACAATCGTCTGTTCCATTATATTGGTCAGTGTAAGGTGTGTGATGTTTCCGCAGCATTTCTTCCTTGCGTCATGAAGTAATTTTATCTCAGGGTATTCGAACGAGTGTACGTGGTGGAACAGTGTTTGGTGGTTTCGTTATTAAAATTGGTAGGAATTATGAAGGCTCTTAAAATCCTCCACGTAACCACCGCGGTGGCTCAGTGGCTAAGCCGTTGCGCTGCTAAGCATGAGGACGGAAAAATTCCGATTTTTTGTAATACCGTACTTCCTGAAATTGGTGTTCCCAGCAGCTTTTGGTGGTAGACGGGTGGTTTTACTTATTTCTGCAAACATATTTAAAGACACAATTTGAAGACTCTTCTATACCGGCGGAAATTGAGAGGTCTAGGTTTGCCTCGTATGTTGCCCTGATGATAGTGGTTTTTTATTTTGTTCAGCAAAGTCAGGCTTCTGCTAACGCATTCTCTGCAGGATAAGGCGTGGGATCCGCTCCCAGCACAAGACTTTTCAGTTTCTCGTCTCATTCAATCTATTACTCTGGTTTGGTGCACGAGAATGTGGCCTACATGGTTAGAATTTTTGCATTTTGGCCATTTTGGTATCGGCTATGGCGCTTGTTGGTATGGGAATTCAGAGTACTCCTGTTTTCTAGGAGGACGTTCTCACCAATAGATGGTTGGTATGGTAGAGACCGGTGTCTATGGTATAGACCGCTAGACGCCACTTGGGATCGTGGGAAGCGAAAAAGTAGGCGTGCTACTTCGAGTGAGAGCAGCTGAGGACGTTAAAACATGCAACTTTCTCTAAAGTCCAAACATCACATATTTTTGCTTAACCTAACTTAACCCCTACCATCAGCGCTAAGACCTGCTGATCGACGTCATGTTCATTCTCAGCCGTGGGGCGACTCTCATTCGTACACATTTACATAATAACGTTTGGTATTGGAGTAGTTGGTGCAACGCCTTTTGGGAGGATTACTCTGGGTACTGCTTTCGAAAACAAACAACGATAACACTTGGTTGTGAACGCCGCGTTCTATTTTTTGTTGTGTGTTTTAATAACAAGTACACAGCCCAACTGTTGCAAAAGATGTTACCCTTGAAAGGGACGTTATATCTCAAGAATCAATAACGTAAAATAAATATTTGTTGAATAAAAGAACTGAGGCATTGCTTTCACATCGGCTTTTATTTGTTCTAAAAATGATTTCACTTATACACTAAACGAAATGCGTTGAGCACCAGTCAGTCGTTGGACTGGTTTAAATATTATTCTACAATCTCTTTTGTGCGTTTGGCCAGCGCTGGCACACCCAATTCCAAGAAATTCAATGCGAGAGTGCAGACACGCATGTAGACCAGTTCATTTGTACCACTTTTCAGCTCTAGCGCCGCTGAGACCATGCTACGCGATTTAGTGTTCCATCTATTGAGTCACTGGTGACGTCAGCTACGAAAAACTAAATTTGTGTGACTGTCTTCCGGTTTTCGCTTAAAAAGTTTTCTCCAGCTTAAGATAAAGATAAAAAAGAGTCAATAGGCTAGTTTCCTAAAACAAAAATGTTCTGTTTTTTTTATTTATGACTCGTCTAACGCCAGGGCTTCCCATGCCCGCAGTGCGTTGTCACTATGCTTCATATAAATAAATCAACATTTACTAATTTGCTCAAGGTAATGAAATACACAAAAGGCTTCAAAAAAGCAGCTTCACTAAACAGGCATTACAAATTTTCCGCGAACCTGCAGAGATACCTTAATAGTTTGTTAGAAGAAAAAACATTTTTCTTAACGCGTATACCTGTTTTAAAGTCAGCTGCAGAGCGCGCCTCCTGCTGCTGTAAGACGATAGAAGACCTTAAAGGTACAGGAGAGAAGTTTCGTTACTCATTGACTAGCGGGCAACGAAAATAACATATTTTGCGCGACGTGTTTCTAACCCGCCTCGGTGGCTCAGTGGCTAAGGCGTTGCGCTGCTGAGCACGAGGTCGCGGGTTCGATTCCCGGCCGCGGCGGCCGCTTTTCTGATGGAGGCGAAAAGCCAAAACGCCCGTGTGTACGAGATTTCGGCGCACGATAAAGATCCCCAGGTGGTCAAAATTAATCCGGAGCCCTCCACTACGGCGCGCCTCATCGCCTGCGTTGCGTCGGCGCGTTAAACTACACAATCAATCAATCAAATCAAAGCGACGTGTTTCTACACATTCCGAAGTTTGTACACAATTCATTATTGCGCTCATCCGCTAAAGATGCACAGTTAGAGAGGGACGTAGTACTACACATCTGTAAAATACGGTGAAGACATAAGAAGTTTGTTTAAACTAAGGATAGGATAGGGAATAATTCCATTTGACGCCAGTGCGTAACTACCTGGAGTCATGAGTAATAATTTTGAGTTTTTTGCGTGGTCTGTTTCCCAATTTTGTATGTGCTTGTGTAGCACTATTCAGGTTTCTGGGACTCTTTGCACGTATACGTAACCTGGGGTCATGCATCTGAGCGATAAAGCCCTAAGCAAGGCGTCACAAGGAAGGAACAGCCTTTTTTTGATCCCGCTACATTCCTGCAGATCAGATAGACCCGCGCAAGAGAATGATGAACCCGTTGCTTAGTAACGTTATTCCAGTTCTTTTCTACAAATGGCGACATAAATATTCCGTTATAGAAAATATGCGGTTTTACCTACTCATCAGGAACTTTAAGGCAAGGGACAACTACTCCAGACGCTCGCAACAGGCGGTATTTTAGTTCAATTTGCCTAAGCATGCTTTTGTATCATTATTACGGACGCAGTTCGCCAGTCAAAGGCGAGTTTTATCCCGTGTTCACAACACACCCAATACGTCTGAAGAGCTGCCTCGAAGAAGTCTCAAATTCGGTAGTGAATGCGCAGGCAGTATTCCGCTCAACCAAGCCGCTCGAATAAAATTTGTTATTAATAATATTAATACCGGTGGCCTTTCGCCACAAGACCTTGTACAATAAAATCTGTTCGAGTGCTGTTGCAAAAGAGGTACATGCAAGTGAATATATATAGATGTCTTGCGAAGAAATCCGAAATAGCAAAGATGATTGTAAATATAAACGATGACAGGAATAGTTAGTGGTGAGCTCAAAGCATGCCACTCATCCGCTGCCAGGCTAGTGATGTTCCTGCCAATGTTAGGAAACTAATAGCACTTCTAGCATTGCGGAGGACATCCAAGGCTAATTCTGGTGTGAAATGAGCTCTAAAATTCACTTACAAGTTAAAAAAAGTTTATGACGAATAACCACGCGTTGATCTCTCAAGTTAGTGGAGGCTGTAAGGGTATTTTCAACTTGAAAGATTTAGAAAAACGCCGTCGTCTGGCGTTGCAGATGTTCAGTATACAGGACCGAAGGTCATTCCCGCTACATTTTGCGTCGAAGGAGTGGTCCGCCATTTACGCCGTGGGAGTTGGCATCATATGCTTGATAGATCTGCAATTTTATGGATACTTTTGAGGCGCTGTATGGTGTTGTTGTTTAATAGCTTACGATTAGCGGCTTTATTCTTTGAAGTTTGCTCTCAGCGGCTGTCTCTGACGCTGTGTGCGAACATTTTTACTCCCCTAAGGCTGGAGGAATTTAACGAGGCATTACTTAGGAGCCTTCTATATCCTGGTTAAATGCTGCCCTGTCGGCATTCTAGAAACCAGTTTGCTTCCCAGAAGGCTGCAGTGCATTGGCATTCAGCATACTAATATTTTTTTTATTTACCCACATAGCCAGGCATTAGAGCTCTGTTTATTTGGTTCAGTATCCCGTTTTTGCTCAGTTAACGAAGTAACATCGCGAGGCCGATAAAAGTGTCACTAAGGACAACCTGTTGTTGTGTGTTTTGCGTTTTATACTGTACAATGAGTGAATTCCCACGGGGTTCAGAATTGAATATGCTGCCGTTTTCATTCAGCCTCAGAGCTGTAAAACTGGGGGCCATGTGGACCACATTGAGGCAACGGCAGACTGAAGCATCCGTGTATCAGCATGCTATGGGTATTTGTGGGTTCTATACGCCTGAAAATGTTTGATTGAAGCGGTTAATGCGAACTTTTGTTCCATACGTAAGCGAACCTTCAACACTTTATACAAATATTGTAGAAATCCGAAATGCTTGCAGCACATATTAAACTAACAAATACACCACTTATATCAGGAAGTTGCAAAGTACCTCAGCCAAAAATTAGTTGTAAACGCCCACCAGATAACTCAAAAACTGGCTCAAAAGATGTTTCTGTTTCTGGGTCTTGGGTTTCTTCAACCGCTGTAATTACGCCATTACAGTGGTGTAGCGTCTACAGGCCGGCTTTTCGTCAGTTACAGGAATCTACGCATTCGATAGCCAATTTAAAAATAAAGCCCAAAAATAAAGCAGAAATGGAAAGGGCATTTTTAGCGACAAGCTCATGAAGCAGTGCCGCTCCGTGCTGGAGATAACAATAGCTTGCAGTGCTTCCAGTCGCGACGCCAACACTGAGCGTGATTCTTGGAAATGTTTGCAAAGTGCTTCTAAAGTTCTATAAGAGCGCTCGGATGAGATAAAAAAAGTCTGAGTGACACGAGGCGGTGACTGACGAAGGGTTTATTTTAACAGCACTGAATGTATCCCCTGGGGAACATAGAAAACAACAAAATACAGAAAATGCTAAAAGCGCGACGTTAACGTCTTATTTTTATAGAATGATGCACGCGGGAAAAGATTACGATCCATGACTTAGGTAATCGGGCTCTGTTTTCTTCTAGTCCGTTGATGCAATGGTGACGGAATGGTCATTGCAGTAGGGATAACGTTGGTGTCGAAGATTTCACTGGCGCGTTCGTCCGTATATATTTTTGTAACCCGATTCTTTTCGAGTCTGAGCATCCGCCCACACTACGCACAGTGATAAGCTAGAGTACTGCATTTGCTTGTTTATTTGGTGGCAAGCATGTTCTCGTAGTCGGACATTTAGGCAGGGGGCCGTTTGAGCCCTTTATTACTTTTCGCGATACCACCGTGTGTCATACCGCACCCAAAATCAGCATTCTACGCATTGCTGTGCGTCCATTGGAAGCAATATTATCTACGAATGTTTTCCGCATTCACTGTGCTGCACAAACCGTTAATTTGTTGGTAGTTCTCAACACCACATTAAATCCGGCTCGTGCAGCAACATTTGCAGTTTCTGCGGCACTCCATGAACACACGGCATGACAGCGCCCGTCTTTCGTTCTGTCTATACGCACTGTTTCACTGGTTTTTGCGTTCGCAGTTTAGTTTCTTCAGCGGGGTTTCCGATATTCTGAACAGAATAGAAGCAAGGAGTCCTGCCTTGGTCGGACTGTCAACTCAATCAAAAAAGCTGAACCTCATTTCATGCCAGCAGGATCTGTTGAGGGCGTTCCGGAGAGCCGATACCGCAATCCCGTTTTGGCAAATGGGAATAGGCTTATTAGAACGGCAGTAAACTCTTCTTAGAGTGAGGGGAGCATTTCCAGCACACGTGCTTGGGGTGCAATGCTGTACAGTGAAATCTCGATATAACGAACTTCAGGGGACCGTGGAAAATTCCTCGTTATTCTGAAAGGTCGTTATACTGAAAATCGCAAAATTTAAGAAAACAAATAGTATTTCAATGCCTAAAACGACCTACGTGTAAAGCAGTGCATCCTTGGAGTCATTTTTCACAAAAAAATGCACTAGTGATCATGAAACAATGCACGTTTATTTAAAGTGGTTGGCCATTTTCATCTAGCGCGAGTAGCACAAGCTTCTTAGCACGAAGGACTCAAACTCTTACACATTCCTGGGGAGTGAATCAGTGGCCGTGCGGTTTTTTCCCGGACATGTGCGGAGTTTTTGTATGCGGTCCACCACATCCGCAGTCGTCGCGTGCTCGTCGTAGTCTTCGAGTGCTGCTGCGGCACCCTCAGAGGCATCCTTGTTCATGCCATCCTCGCTGCCATCTTCACTTCTTCATCCTGAACGCTCACGGTCTGGGCAATGTCCTCTGTTGTCAGCTCCGCTGATGTCCGTGAAGATCCAGCAAGCCACGTGAGCAGTGGCGGAACGTAGAAAAAGTTGGGGTGAGCGCGAATAGTGCGGCCGCGGCTTTCGGGACGGAGAAGGCTACCCATGCTTCATTTTTTCTCTTCTCCTCACCTTTTTTCTCCCTCTTGCATCGGCTGCCGCATTCAGCGGAGCAAGTGGCAAGACGTCCTCTTCTTCGCTGCGCTTTGCCGTGTCGTCTACTACCACACTGCCCCGGTTGCCGCGATTGTTTAACAGACTGCTAAGAGTCTCCGGCCTTGAATATATGAGTTCGTAGTACTGAGGTGTTGTTGCCATGGCACGAAACTAAATAAAACGATCGTTATTTTGAAACGTTCGCTATTCTGAAGTACGTTGTAGTGAAATAATTTTACATTAAAACTAGAAGTAGTCGGCGTGCGATTTCTTAAAGGCTCGTTAATCTGAAAAGTTCCTTAATGTGGTGTTCGTTGTACCGAGGTTTGACTGTAGTAGCTTGAGAAACCTCCTGCGGTCATCAGATGCTTTTTTCGTAATCATGGCGCAGCATTAAACGGTTGATATAAACGTCGTCACAATACACTGAACTATTTGTTCTTGGATACAAGAAGTTTTATTGAACTCGAAGAAAAATAAAAATTTCTCCGCGCATCCAAAGACCCTCAGAGACCTACAGACGAGGCTCCCTGCAAGTATCCTGTCAGCGTGCAAGGAGCAAGCCGCATAGTACAGCAGGGAGGCCAGCGCCAATGCACACGCCTGTGTCTTGGTCATAGTAGGCTCTCTTTAGGGCCATCACAGACGACTCCAAGTGGAAGTTCAAAAGACTAACAAATTTTTTGTGGCCGTCCCAGTCGCGTTCTCGAATAAACATTTTTCATCGTTGTCGAAGCTTCCTTCTACTGCATCTTTGAGGGAATCATTTCGCAACAAATAATGAGGGTCCTTGATGTCTATTGAAAAGTGTTCGCATCTGCAGGACTTTGGTGTTGCAGATTCTCTGACACTTCCACTGGGCTCCGAACAAGAAAAATGTGATTGATAGTCAGCAAGCCCAAGGCAGCTTGCAGAAACTGGCAGATGAGTCGGTTCCAGATTCCCTCTAGGTGATCATTAGACGGAATAAAATGCTTTGTGTGCAAATCTTGGCGCAGAAAAAAATACGGCATGTACAGTTTTTGGCTTTTTGGAAAGATACCGCAATTTCTGTTTAATTCTCCTCCCTACATTTTGTCACCATAGCGTTCCTAAGCTTCTTCATGGCTCGATTCGTTCGACGAAAATGAATATTCACTGCCTGCAAAGTTTTCGATTGTAGACGTCTGAGGAAGTGACAACAAACCGCCTTTCTTTTGATACATCTGTAGATTTTGGTCAGCCTCATGGAGGGTAGCGGCAACCTGACCTATAGAGAATCATTGGTTTCTGACCTTTCTGCCCTGGAGGCCATCGACGTATTCAGATGTGTCTGACCGCTTCCACAGAAGATGCTTTGTTTTGCCATGACCCTGGTAAAGGACAATAGCTCGGTTTTCTGTATTTTGGAGGAACGACTACTTTAGCCAAAGCCACAGCGCTTCCTAAGCTACGACGGAAGCGGTTCTCCAACACGTGTCACATTATCGTCACAATGAACGTGGCCGCGCTTTCATGAGCCACGAAGCGGATGGACGAAGATCCTCTACGAAGATCAGTGTGAAACCTGATGGGTTGTTTGCAGTTCCTAGGTGAACAGGTTGTGGTAGTGTCGTTTGGCGCAGACGCAGATGCAGGCTTGTAATGAGGCTTCTGTTAGTATTGTAATGACCGTCGGCGTTTCGGCGCGAAGCACACAACAAATTCACATCCCGCGCGACCTTAGAGTCGTATCTGGTGGACAGGAGAAATCGCATTGCTAAAGTCGCATTGGAGGGTAAATCGCACTGCTGAAAGAAGCCTGCTTTCCAAACCTACCTCCAAATTTGCCCAAACGGATGCCGCCGGAACCGGCTCGTGCAGGAACTGCAAGCAGTATGACAGGTCTCACAGTTCACATGGAAGAGCACCTTCCCGCATTCGCCCAGCAAATCGCACCCTCGTCGTTTGGACAGTAAAGTGACACTTGTTGGAGAACACCTTCCCGTATAACCTCACGATATAGTGGAAGTGCTTCGGCTTTGGCCAAAGTTTGCCGTTCCTCCAACTCTAGAAAAAAAGGAGCTACTATCCTTGGTCATGACCACGGCCAACAAGCATCTTCTATAGACATTAATGCATCTTGGAAGCCTTCAAGGGCCTCCAGACAAGAAATGTGCAAAACCAAGGCATCTCGATGGGGCAGGTCACCGCTATTGCCCGTCAGGCTGGCCAAAAATTGCCGATGTGTGAAAAACAAGGTGGTATACTGGCGGCTTCTTCAGACGCATACAATTAAAAAGCTTTACAAGCAGTGAAAATTACTTTTCGCTGAACGGATCGGGCACCAAAGCATGCCACAAATGATGCGATGAAAAAAGTCAAAGATGGGGGCATAACAAGACTTACGGCGTCTACCTAAAAACCCAAAAACTGTACCGGCAAGTTTTTTGCCAAAACGTACAAAGAAGGCATTCCCTTTCATTTATAATCACCATGCGGGGAACTGGCAGCGACATCTCGGTCGGTTTCTGCAAGCTGCCTTGGCCTTGCTCACCATGAATGACCTTTTCCTAGTTCTGAGCTTCGATTCCCGGCCGCGGCGGCCGCTTTTCTGATGGAGGCGAAAAGCAAAAAACTCCCAAGCATTTCCCCGAGGGTGAACATGGTTAAGTGCGAATGCACGGGGTGATGCTATGAGGGGGAGTAAGTTAAAATCCGTTGGCATTCGCCCGTGAGCGCGCGCAAGCCGACCCACGGAGGTCTGGCAGTTTATCGCTGCATATATAGGGGGTACGCCGCGCCGAGCGCGCCGAGCCAGGTGGCTGAGAGAGGAGGCGAGCGCAAGGGGAGAGGGACAGCGGCGCACGGCAGCTGCAGCCGAGCGAGGGGGAGAGGAGAGAGTGTGACGTCACGGTGGAGAGGAGGCGCGCGGCAGCGTGCTGAGAGGGGGAGAGGAGGCGCGCTGTGACGTCATTACCATGACGTCACGGCGCGAGGAGCGGTGCGGGGAGCGGCGCGCACCAAGCGCAGCCACGGCGAGGGAGGCGGAGCGAGCGCGGTCACGTGGTGAGTGACGTCACGTCGGCCGCGCCGTTGCTACCGACGCTCCTCTCCGCTCCACGCCGTTGCTAGTGAGAGGAGGACTGCGGACACCGCCGCCACCGCCGCCGCCGGCGGTGGAAGGTTTGGGGTCGCTTATAAAGTGCCTTCGCACTTAAAAAACGCCCGTGTGTACGAGATTTCGGCGCACGTTAAAGATTCCCAGGTGGTCAAAATTAACCCGGAGCCCTCCACTACGGCGCGCCTCATTGCCTGCGTTGCGTCGGCGCGTTATTTTAAACCCTACAATCAAAAAATCCTAGTTCAGAGCAAGCGGAAGGGTAACGAAGTTAAGGGAAAGAAGAAAACGATGCTCAAGACGGGCACTGTGGGGTACGTTCTAAACAAACCGAGGGCACGATCATCAGCATCGTCTTGCGGGTCAGTCACCCTACGCTCACGAGCCAAGCGTCCAATAATAAATGTCAGCAAGAACGCACAACGGGAGGACGCCATTTGAATACGTTGACAGGTGCCATATGACACGTTGTTCTTCTAGGATTGTTTAGCTTGTGGAAGTGCGCATGACTTATCGGCATGCACAGCCGCCTAGGCTGACCTAATAATGTTTTCGGGAAAAGGCGGCGTTTGTGGGGAGCGTCTATCTGCGCAGAATGATCCACCGGAGTGGGTGCCTCTTTTGGATGCGTGCGTTTCGTTGCCAGAGTTTTGAGGTGGTGCCGACCTTCTTTGGAATGACGTGTTTGCCTTTTGCTTTCTGTTAGTGTTGATAATGTGGGTTATTTGTCTTGTGTGTGTTTTCCTAATATTTTTATGCATCACAGAAAAAAAGACGGAGAGGAGGCGAGAGTTGCGGGTAGAATGAAGGGACACACATCCGTCGGTTGCTCGGACCCGAGAATGTGCCAGTGGTTAACTGTTGAAAACACCCGCACCTACCTTCAGCAAACGATCAAGTCAACATCGGGAGGCACGACCCTTCGTCCAGGATGGCTGCGTTTGTTGCTACTGTGAGAGCCTAGGACAATGTGTACCACAGTAAACGTCCATGCGTATCCTGGCCCCCACCATCGACGCCCTACCGCGAATGACTCCTACCTACGCCGCCATGCCTCAACCGGGCTAAAGATGCGACGGCACTGGTAAAACTGTAAGCCGTGTACTGTGTTCCCACGTGTTCTTGAACTTTTTTGTCGGTGCGGGGTCGTTAAGCTTTTCCTTTTGTTATACTTGCCTCGTTTACGCGTGCTGTCCTGGATTGCCCGAACTACAAATACGGGATTTAGACTAGAGTGTTTGTTTTGTCCTTATGCTGTTTAGTTCAAAGAACCTGACAATTTTTGGTGTCTGCGACAGGACAAGACCAGTTCGTTTCATAATGTCTAAAAAAACCCACGATGGACACACGGGACCACATTGCCATGGGCGAGCGCTTGGGCTTAAGTGGCGAGGAATCGAGGCAGTGGGTCTACGCGGACCATAAACACTTTCTCGAAAAGGAGGATTTCAACGTGAAGATAAGGCTCGATAAAGCAATCGGAGCAAGAGCGTGTGACAGCCGAGCAAAAGAGGGAGCGCGCTTAAACAGAACGTATATTAGAGCGGCGAATTCGTTTGCGGAACTTAGTTAGGCGCGAGGAACAGTATCCCATACAGTTGGCGATGGGAAACGGCTTAGCAAGTTCAGGCTGCCACCCCACAAAACTTCACCGCACGCAAATTGCTGCCACCTTTTGAGGATGCTCGCAATGATCCGGATGCGCACCTGAAAACGTTAAAATGCACGGCCCTCAGTCAGAGATGGCGTTCGTCAAAATGGGCCATCGCCTTAAGCATGTGCCTTACTGGAGAGACACTAAACGTCTACGGCCGCCATTCGCCAGAGAAGTCGCTAGACTAGGACCAAATGAACCTTGCCCTACTCTAGTGCTTTCGATTCACTGCCGAAGGCTTTAGAGAGCGCTTTCGTGACTTGAACCCGGACAAGGACGAAATCGCTAAAAACTACTCCGCTCGACTGAAAGGGTATTTTGAGCAGTTCGTTGAACCACCTAGCATAAAAAACACTCCGATCTGTAAATCACCGAGCAGCTTCTCTCCATCGGCTGCAGGAAACTCCCAACGTTTGTGGGGGAGAGTGATTGCAAAACACTTTTTTCGAGAACGCGACCACTGCTGACTATTTTGTGGGTGTCAAAAAGCAGGACCACCTATTGTTTTCGAGGATAATACAGCGAAACTACGCGGTAAGCGGAGGAGAGTAAACCCAATGGTGAACACAAGACAAGCCCCGGCCAGGGTGGTGTAGGGAAGGAAAAATGGAAGGGAGCTAAGGCCGTCTTGGACGTTCATGCAGAAATGAATAAAATGCCTGTTTCTAAAAGCAATGTCGAAGGCAAGCCCACTAATGTTTTCAGAGAATCTGGAACCAACACAATTATCCTTCGTCACTCTGTCATTCCAAACGCAGCATTCACAGGTACCTGCTGCCGGTTACGTCTAGCATATGGTAAACATGTCGAAATCCTATAGGCGAGAGTGTTGGTCCACTCTCCGTTTTTCATTGGAAAGGCATTGGTAGATGTTGTCATTGGCAATTTTCAAGGCGCAAGAGGATATGAAGATTGAGCTCTTACTCCAAGCCCACTGAGCCCAGAACCAGGATTCGCCTGTAACAGTAACAACCAGAAACGTCCAAGAATAAGTAGCTGCCAGGGGAAGGCATTTTTATTTAAAGACGGGGAAGCTCATTAGATTACTGTGCCTGCCATGGCTCAGAATAGACGCAGAAAGGGAGCAGGTGAATGCCGGTTAAGAAGGCAAACCTGACGACTGTAAATAACGCCAACGCTTTCATATGTATCACACCAGAATGATTTGCTCTACACGGAAAAATCCCCAAATAGATTTTACTAGGCTCAACGTCCCCACTACATTGTTGTTTTCATTTAGAGCTGATTAGGGGTACTTTGATTTTGAGGAGGATTGGCTATGGGTTAATTAGAACGTGTGTTAAGCGTTCCTTGTATGCCCTGGTGTAGTGCGCCTTTTTTTGGAAGCAAAGCTTTAAATTTGTGTGCTATGTTAGGACAGTTCTGCAGACAGCGTCATGACGTTTTGGTGAACTGTGTCTGGTAGACAGTAAAAATACATTTTTCATAGGAAAACGCTTAGGTCAGGGCATAGTGTCACGACGGAGAGCCAAAGCAGATGACGATGACGAACGCGTGATCTGCGTGTGGGGTGCGTTGAAAACACACCGAGGGCACCATCATCCGAATCGTCTTGCGGGTCCCTCACCCCATACTCATGAGCACAGCGTAAGGTAGACAGAAACGGAAAGTAATGAAACAACAGACCAGGAATGAAGAAAGAAAATGCCAGCAAGAAACGGAGAAAGGGATGACGAGAAGGAGGCGAGAGCTGCGGGTGGAATGCTGCGGTGACAGACCGGCTTTCGGGCGCTCGGACCCGAGCAAGTAACAGCGCTCATCTACGGAAAATACCCGCACCTACCTTCAGCAGGTGATCAACTAAATCATCGTTTGGGGACGACCGTGCATCCACGAGGGCTTTGTTTGTCGGAACCTTGAGACCCCGGGACACGGTGTGCCATAATGTACCTCCGTTCGTGTCCTGAACCTACAACCAAAGCCATACCGCGACTGAATCCTACCTACGCCACCACGCCTCCACCGGACTGAAGGTGCGACAGGACTGGTGAAACTGTAAGCCGTGTACTGTGTTCCCCCGTGTCGTTGCAGTTTTCTTTTGTTCTTTGCGGGATCGATAAGCTATCGTCTTTTGTTATATCTGCTTTTACGTGTGTGTCATGGGTTGCCCGGGAATATAAACACAGGGTGTAGTCCAGACTGGTTTCTTCTTTATGACTGTTGGTTTGTTCTTTATTACCTTGTTAGTTCCAAGAACCTGACACAGACCAGATGAGACCGTATTTTATTAGACATGAAAGACGCTTAATATTTGTTGCACAATGAAACGGTGCAAGACTCGGGAGAAGAAGGCTCGGGTAACTATGGAAGCATTTGATTCCCGAACGCGACATTAACGGCCACCGGAAAATTATTACACTTTTGAAGCTCTACTTAATCTTGCCTGTGACGGTCTTCAAGGGCGAATACAACGAACAAGACCAAAGGGTGGGCATTAGAGCTGGCGTTGTTCTAGTAATAAGCGACTCGTTATTTGCAAGCTATGACCAGAAACTTGCAGAGATCACCATCGGTAGTCGTACTATGCGGGTAATTTGATACAAAAACAATCTTTTTTATTTTTTTAGGGCAATTCATTTTTGTGTAGCCAAGAGCATATAGTGCCATGCATTGTGAGGTTGTTTAAATCAACGCTTTATTTCTTTACCTTGCCCACCGAAGACCCATCTTACCACCGCATTAGTTTTCTCGACAAAGTGCTGCCATTGAACCTCCAGCACATGTGCTGCAAATACTCGCCGTGCTATAAAAAGATTATACTACCTTCAAGTCAGCCCATCAAGTCATCTCGGCTCTCCGGCACGCCCTAAACAGACACGGATGAGATGAAAGGGGTCCAGCTTTTTTGATCAAGTTACAGGCTGAGGAGACAGGATTTCCCTCCTCAATGCCGCTTAAGGTATCGGAAACCCACCCGAAGACACTACAACCTTAAAACCAGTGAATATGCGCGAATAGTCCGAACGAAAGATATGGGCTGTCGTTTGGTTTTCATGAGGATTCCCACAGTTTTAAAAATGTTACTGCTCGAGCTAGAGTCAGTGGGGTGTTAAGCGCACCCAAGAAAAAAGCGGTCTGTGCAGCAGAGTAAACGAGGAAAAAACAAGACTGACCTTGATCCAAAAGGCATGCGCGGCGATTTGTTAACTTCTCATTGGAGCAAGCGTATTACAAACTGCTGTAATACAGTTAATTGTACACTGGCCAACAGGCCACTGCCGAAGCTGCCGGATACGACGACAGCCTTGCAAACAAAAACAGGATTAGGCAAGAATCGAGGGCTTGACTTTGAAAGTGTGCCTGCACACCCCGACACAAAGAGACACGTGTGCAGAAAGACATGAGGAGCAACGCAGCAAGAGAATTTTCAAGGCCCGCGTTATTCATAAACAGAATGACAATTCCGTTAGGATGGCGTCTTTTGACTTACAGAAAAAAAGCACCAATACCCAAGTCACGTATCTTTATCTCTCCGCATGTGCATCATTTTCTAGAAATAAGCCCTCTCCCTCGCAATTTTTTGTTTTATTTTTTTTGCTTTGCCTAGCGGATACATTGAGTGACGTTGATGTAAGCCTTTTCTTGTTTGCAATGTTCAGTCTTATATCACGTTATCTTTGTCCCATCCTAGCGCTGTTATCCAACCAAAAGTTGTATTATTAGTTTTACTCCTGGTAGATATCTTAAATTTTTGTCTGAACGAAAGTTGAAGTATCATTAAAAAAAATTAACGCAGAACGAGGTCTGTCACAAAGATTTTCAGGTGTCATTGAAAACAATTCCAACCATATAATGCTCAGTGCTGACTCACCGGAAAAAATGCATAGAGCTATAAACGCTTGGGCTGATTATTAAGACGGAACAAAATATTTTCCTTTTAATACATGACCAAAATGGTAGTTTTCACGGAGGTCATTTAGGCTGCACCCCAAAGGGCACAGTTATAATCATAGTGTTAGTCCATAAACGATGCCAGCGTATGCACGGTTATGTTCGAACGATGAGTGAACGCATTCGACCTTTGGGAGTTCCAATGAACTTGTATAGAATCCTCCAGATCATGCAGATCCTCACGGAAAACACTGGATCGAACTATTGCAGTGCGGTATTTCCATCTGATCTTTTTAAGCCACCCCGCGAGTCCAACTAAAACCGGGCGAGACTCATAAAAAGATGCTGAAGGCCCACCTTACGCGTACTTTATGACTAGTGTAACAGAAGTTTTTTGGTATATCCAATGGTTTCACGATTATACACTGAGGAGCCCATTTCAAGAAATGGGGTGCTTTTCTCATGCAATGCTATGGACAATCAACTAACGCACAAATTACCTCTTGTTCTGCTGTGGAATGCCTTGACGAAGTCCCTGGTTTGCTAATATAAGCCGAAAAAATGGTGGTATCTAGAAACAGAGGAACGCACACGTGTTTATAACAATGCCGAATGTTCGGGCACGTGGGTTTTGGTTATATTAAGTGTGTGGGATGTGGTTCTAATATTAGAGAGTTTTAGCCGACCGTTTCCGACGCTCCGCTACGCTCCGCTCCGCTCCGATAGCTAGCGGGAGCTGCATTGCGCATGCGTGGCGCGCAAGGCAGCTTGCGGCGATACCGGAGTCTGGCCCCGCTCCTCTAACCGGGGCCTCGTAGCCGTCCGGCGCGGAAGCTTATGTTACCATTCGGAATATCCGCATGGCTGCCCTGGGGTGCAAGCGCGCTCCCGTGAAATTCGTTTGTTTATTTTATACGCGAGCGACGAAGTAGCGACCACTCTTCCGAATAGGCAAAGGTGCCACAGTTCTCCACGAGCTTTAGTTCGGAAGCAAAAAACGCCAACCGAAGCGCGGGGCCGCTTCTATGCAGCGGGGAGTAAGACAGCCTTGTCTTGGCATTTCCAAAGTTTATCGACTTCTTGAAAATAATTTAGAACCATTATACCGTGTAAGCAAATACATTGTATTAAAACGGTGAAATGAGGCACTAAACGCGGTAGTTTAGTTGTGCTACAAATTCCAATTCGTATCTTTAGGTTCCCAATGACGTTTTGGTTTGCACACGCACAGGGCACGACCAGTGACAGGAATCATTCCTCGTGGCAGGAGATACGGTTAACGCTTAGCTAAAAGCCTTTCTCTGCTGACGCTCCGGATGTGCTATGCTAGCCGTCGGGAGCATAGCGGAGCGTCAAGTACGGTTATATAAAACTTCCTAATATTAGTTGTGAGTACAGCGTCGTCCGGTCTTTTTTTTCCGCTAGTGTCCGTGTTTTACGCTGTTATTCGAAAATGTCCTACCAACATATGAGATCGTCATTGTTAAAAAACGACAACAAATCATCCCCATCAAACTACCCATTTCTAGGACGTAGATGACTAGCTGCACCAATTCGAGCGCGTCGCCAATTTCAACAAGTGGACATTTGCACAAAAGCTTGAGAGTGTCTACGTCTCGCTAGAAGACGGGGTGCGGATGTGGATTGAAAACCGCGAACGAAGGTTGGAGACTTGAGAAGAATTCTGTCAGGAAGTGCGGGACACCTTCGCCAGCAGCCACCGCCGAGACCGTGCGCAAAACCTTCTGAAAATACGCATACAAACGCCAAATAAAAGCGTCGCGATGTTTGTCGAGGACATTGCCCGTCTGTTCCAGAGCGCGGAACCCGATATGTTCAAGCCAGAAAAGCTTTGGTATCTGATGGATGGCATCAAAGAACAGCTCTTCGCAGGCCTTGTGCGCAACCCACCGCATACTGAGCAAGAATTTGTTAAGGAGGCAACTGCCATCAAGGCAGCTGTGCAGGAGCGGTGCCGCCAGTATGCCCGAACGTCCACCAAAACACCGAGCCCGTCCGCGGCATCACCGTCCTCTTATGGGCGACAACAACCTGCGCGAAATTGTCCGCTGGGTTGTTCGTGAGGAGGTGGCAAAGTGCAGAATAGGAATAGCGCCATCGCAGCCAGCTGTCATCTCGGTTGAGTATGTTGTCCGGCAAGAAATTCGTCAAGCAATTTCCGCCCCTGAGCCCAAAAACCAGTTTATACCCCTAATGGATTACGCGACTGCTCTACACAATACCGACGTGTGGCGCACTGAAGACCACCAGCTCTTGTGCTATCACTGTGGCGAGCCAAGGCATGTTTATCGACGTTGCACCTACCGCGAGATCAGGCTACCATTATTCCCACCGACCGCCCGCCGTCCTCGTTTTGGCGAGCGGCCCGTCGCTATTTCTGAGTACCTTGCCATTGGTCACTCTTCCCAGGAGAGTCGTTCGTCACAATCGCGGTCGCCAGCCCCCTCTGCTTCACAGACCCGTCGCGATTACAGATGCTCCCCGACGAGGCGGTGTTCACGTCCGAGGCAGGGAAACTAAAGGGAGCAACCTTGGGAGGCAAGGTTGCTAACGGCGAAAGCACTGATGACCTCCCAGTACCATCGTCGGCTGACAATGTTACGGCGGCAAACAAGGACGTAGATGCTGTCATGAGTGCCGATCTTTCATTCGCCATTGACGGACACGAGGTGACGGCACTGGTTGACACTGGAGCAAGTTATTTAATAGTGAGCCAGCAGTTCGTGGACCGGCTAACAAAAGTGAAAACACCATAGGACTGGCCCCACATTATAACAGCCGGTGGCCACTTGATGACACCCGTGTTTAAATGCACAGTCAGAGTTCGAATAGGGGACAGTAATTACGTCGAGACATTCGTAATCCTTCCGCAGTGCTGTAAGGTCGTGATCCTGGGGATGGACATTCTTCAGGAGCATGATGCTGTGATAAACATGCGCGAACAGTTAGCCCGTTTTTCGAGGAAGGAGACTACCCCGCAATGTCATAAGCAACGCGTACCTCTGCCACCATCGGTGACACTAGCGTGCCCCCACGGTAATGCGTGCTCGTTCACGTTAAGCGCGACGACCTCTCCAGTGGTGGGGGAATTGCGGAAGCTATCGGCCCGCCTATACTTCAGAAAGGAATCGCTATCGCGCGGGAATTGTTCACCATTACGTGCGGTGTTACAGAGGTTCTGCTCCCGAATTTCTCGAATGAGCGTCGGAAAATCGCCGAAGGAACTACCGTGGGAGTCTTTGAGGGCGTCCCCGACACGACGGATTGCTTTTTGCTTCAGAGCGGCCCGACTCCCAAGACGGCGAGCAAGCTTTCACTTGACGTTACCCTACGCTTACCGCAAACAAACCCAGAAAAGCTCTTGTAACTGTTGCATAGCTTCACCGGCTGCTGCTCGTCACCGTCATGCGTCCGACAAACTCCGCTCGTCAAACACCGCATCATCACGGACGAATCTGAGCGTCCTGCTCACCAACGTCTCTAGCGCGTGTCACTAAAGGAGCGTGACGCGATCCGGCGGCAGGTGCAAGAGATGCTCGCTGATGACGTCATTCAGCCTTCGAAAAGCTCCTGGGCGTCGCCAGTCATTCTGGTTAAAAAAAAGATAGCACCTTGCGAGCAAACTCAATCATTTGACGAAAAAGACTTGTATCTGTTGCCTCGGATAGATGACTCTCTTGAACGCATGCGGCACACTCATTACTTTTCGTCCATGGATTTGAAGAGCGGTTATTGTCAGCTAAAGTCGATGAGCGTGATCGTGAGAAGACCGCCTTCCTAACTCCCGATGGACTGATCGAGTTTAAGGTCCTTTCTTTTGGGTGGTGCTGCTCTGCCGAAAATTTTCAGCGTATGATGGACACTGTTCTATCTGGCCTGAAGTGGCAAACGTTTCTTGTGTACCTAGATGGCGTCGTCGCGTTATCAAATACATTCGAAGAACACCTAGAGCGACTGTCATCCGTCCTTCAGGCTATACGAACCCCTTCGCTCACACTCAAGCCGGAGTGTCATTTCGGCTATGAGGGGCTGCTTTTTCTCGGCCACGTCGTTAGCAGCACTGAAAGGTGCGCCGAATCTGACAAGCTTTCGGTTGTTTCTCGGTTCGAAACACCTGAAGACAAGAAGTCTGTTCGGCGTTTTCTTGGTCTCTGCTCATACTTTCGGCGATTCCCTGCGAATTTCGCCCACATTGCCGCCCCTCTCACACGCCTTACTCGCAATGGCATCACTTTTGTCTGGTCCGCTGAACAGCAAGAAGCTTTCAAGCAGCTACGACGTTGCCTGCAGACCCCACCTGCCGTCCTTACCTGCAGACCCCACAGAGAGCAGACGGCGCCACCGCAGCGTTCTCTGTCACTCATTACACATGTAACAATATGTGGGCGTCCTTCAATCTATATACACTAAATTTATTTTCCAAATGCTTGGTCGGCTCTATAAGCACTATGAATTTTTCTTACAACGAATTCGGCTGGATCTAGCCTACGCTAGACGTGTCCTGTTGAAGCTTCAACAGGCTAGATCCACCACCTCGTCATTTGTTAAGTGCGCGAGGGTTTACACAACCTCAATTGCGATTGTGCGAGGGTTTCAGCACCAAGGATGTCTCTTTTAGTGTCGTTGAGATAGTCTTCTATCCCTATTACTGCAACTGAGCCACGTGTTCGGCCTATAGACATGCCCCACACATTGTTGCCGGGTGACAAAATCTCAGCCCACTTTCCTCAGAAGCACTGGACTGAACAGCGCCTGTAAAAAGATCTGACTAAGCATGCCGATTATTATCATCGTCGTCATCCGATCTTTCATTATGACTAGCTCTTACAGCAAAATTGTTTGTACTCCTGATTCCGCCATGCAAGCGCCTTAACAGACGCTGGTGTATGACATGGAATGGTTCTAATTGTTCTGGCACCACTTTGACGGGCGCAATAACGGTCACTACTTAGAAATTCTCCCCTATAAACTCAGTGTTCCCTGCATGTTGTACAAGCACCTTCCAATTAGAAGTGGGGAACCCATTAAATCCTGGATTGCCTTCGTGCTCTACTCCAACACGGAGAAATTATTAAGGTCGTTCTCATTCACTAAGTCTGTGCCACGTACTTCGTCGAGTATGTGAATAAGGCCGACCACGAAATGTCTAGCCTGCCCAAAACTGTGGTCAAAATGTTGGAGGGACGCGGGACATGGGCTACCCCGAAGTACGCAAGGCGCTCTCTTTTAACATACTAAATACGGCCGAATTGTCAGCCCAGGAATCCGGGTAGTTTCTCCTCCGTCAGGACATGTCCGAGAAGAGCACAAAAGTAGAGAAGAGCAGAAAAGTAGTTTACTTTCTTTCGTGCTTCTCCAATGAGCGAGATCAAGTCCGTGATATGAACAAAGAACTCGAAGGACTTTTTCCACGTTAAGGCGGCCGGCTCTGCTGTTTCTTCTGCCTTACACCACTCGAACAAGCTGCGCAACTTCTGACGGGGGATGCGAAACGTATATACCACGGAAACTTCGTCAGTTTCACATAACACCCCTCTCTGTATGTGTGTGTCCGTCGTATCTCCTGCACCAATGCTGAGCCTTAGCCAGAACAAACAAAATGTGGGCTTAGTGAATGCGTGTGTTTTTTGGGCTGAGAAACGTGTGTTAGGATACCTAGTGAGGACTACATGCGTGATTTTAACACGCTGATTGCAGAAGTAGCATAGGAGGTTTAAAGCTGATAATGTAGGAGTTACAAACGTACAAGAGAAGAAAACAAAAGAAAATGAGAAAACACTCCCCATCTTTGGGCCACATCCATCACCAGAAAAAACTGGAAGGAAACCAAACGGACGCAGAGAAAAGGAACCCTGGGGATGGTTAGTACAAACACAATCGCTCCACTGGAGGCCCACAGGAGTATTTTTGGGTATGAAAATTGAAAACTGCCAATGGCGGTCCCGAAAACTGCGCACACCTGGTCCTAACAAGTTAATTGGCCATGCTTCTCACTCATATTATTCCAATGGCTGGTTTAGGATTCAAAACGTGGTAATTACAAAGTAAGCAAAACACGCGCACGTCTTTATCGCATTCGTATTGATAATATTAGTTAATAATCAAGCCTTGTAAAAAGTAACCAAAATAAAAATGACACTATCAGCAAAGGCCAATGTCATTGTTAATAACATGACAACTGCATAACTGCACATTTCTGTACATTTAGGCCATATCAACTCCAATGAACACGCAATCGGCTGCCTCACTGGCAGCTGTAAAATGCGGTCGACAATGAAAGTACAACTGTGAATAAGGTGTAATGGGAAGCAAAAAAAATCGTACTGCAAACAAAGAAGTAAGCAGTTGATGCTGCTAAATCTGCCAGCAGCGGGGAAAACCCCAAGCGTTACTGCGCAGACTACGTTGAAGATGTATATTACCCCAGTGGCAAATCCAGTGCCCCAACCGAAGAGTATATAATACAGCAAACCTCATTGCGCCGCAGGAAATGAAGTCGAGTGCTTTCGCAGTGAGCAAGTTCTCAGTGTGATGCATCGTTGTCATTACTTGATGTTTTTTTAAGAGATCTTGTCTGATTTAGGCTAGCCTCTTTTGTCAAACAGACCCAGAGCTGTCACAGGCTCCAGCGACATCTGTATGTCGAAACACTTTTAGGCAGGCGTTAAACTAGGCAAAACAGCAAAATAAAAAGAACTTGTGTCCTCCTCCTTTTTGTATCGTGAAAGAAGGGTGCAGTGAGCTCAGCAGTGGATTACTATTTCTTTGCAGATTTTTCGGCGATACGCTACCCAACCTCAGTTCTACAGACTATAGGTGAAGACATTTTGTAAGACTGTAACGACTGTTAAAAATGAACATGGAATGCTTTAACCTCCTAAGTAGGACTAAGGATAACTTTACTGTTTGATTCCACACAGATATATATATTATATATATATATATTATATATTATATATATATAGATATATATATATATATATATAGTATATATATAGATATATATATAGAATATATATATATAGATATATATATATATATGATATAGCTACATATAGATATATAGATATATATATATATATAGAGATATGTCACTTATACTATATTACGATATATATATAGAGAGAGGAGAGAGGGAGAGGAGAGAGAGAGAGAGAGAGAGAGAGGGATTGCAATTAAAATTTTATATTAGGATACACAGCAAATATGTCTACGAGAGATAGGCATAAACCTAACGGTTTGAATGCTCCCGAAAATTGAAACTGGGACATTTGGTGATCATCCTTTAGGAGGTGGCAATTGTTGACAAACTTAGATGTGTGCTCGATAACCGCCAGCTCACCTACTCGTATGTGAACACAAAAACCTTTTATTTCATTACCTGGTGGATGCATATCGATATAGAATGAAATATTTTACTGAGGATAGCGGCCGCACGGCGTGAATATTGAGGGTACATATGGAAGCTACTTCCACACAGGAAACTGTTGGCAGATTACATGACTCAATGAATTCGTTCCAGAGACTTGCACAATCATTTGCAGTAAGGCAGCAGCAAACACGAACTTGTCAGAAAGCGACGCACGTTTTAAGAGAGGTCGGAAAACCTGAGACGACCGGACATTCCGGATGTGTGTCGGTGTACATGCTACAAGATCCAAGAAGCTACACTATATCGGTATACCAAACATAAGCGCCCACAAGAGAAAAGCTTAAATATAACGCAATGCCAATAGGTTAATGCCCAAATTCATGATGCTCTATTTTGACTCCCCGCAAGCTCGAAGGCCAGCCCAGAGCTAGTGGCCTGCTCTGGCTTTTTAAGCACTCAGGAACGGCGTTTCTTGCATGTCCTCGCACACAACTTCAAACGCCTTTCGAGTGATACCTTCGCCCGTGGTCATGTCTGCCCGCTTTAGAAGCCGCATCGACTCTCTGCAGATCATTTTCTTGGCCTGTAGTCGTGCAATTTTGTCTCTCTCATTACTCTTTCAAAAATTTTTCAGCCTACTCGGAGCTATACTCTCAAACCAGTTCATTCTACAAGGAAAAGACGGTGAAGGGCGTATTGAAAACATGGGTGACAGGCATGTTGTGCAGTCTGAAGTGAACTGACACTACTTAAATTTTATGTGACATTGGCAGCTAGGTCGAGACGTCAGCAAGACCGTAGCCAAGGATGCGACTGCCGCAGCTACCTAGAACCACGTCAACGTTCTCGCAAGCTATGCGCCATTTTCTTATTTGACATTGCTCTGTCAGGAATGCACGGTGTAATTTTTAATGAAAAGAACCATTTATTTCTTACGCAGTCAAATTGCGCAGTTCTCACATTACGTTCGTAGAAGCCGAGGAAACTAAGCCTGCAAAACACGAGAACACTAGCTTCTCCAGCATGAGTTCGGGATATTCAGTTTTCTTTCAATAAAAGTAAAAGTAGCAGTATCCAACATTGTTCACCACTGCGGAGGCATAAACTTTGTAACATGTATGCTGATATATGAGCTCTACGATTTTTTTTATGGTGCTCCGCAAAAGTATGACTGAAGAGGCTGATGCGTGGCATCCGCTCCTTCAATATAATTTACGCCTGCCGGCAGTGACAGCACTCTGGCAGGGCTAAGGAACTACAGTAGCGGAATCGTAGCATGTTTAACCAGAATACCCTGCTAAAGCAAACCAAAAATTTTCATCGACCACTCACTAGGTTTAACTAACAATTTTGAAGCCTGCTTGGATAAGAATCATAAAAAACGTCTCTCTGTAGGCTATTGTAGCCGTTGTGTGGCTGCAAATAATCTTATATTTCAAAATGTGTTTCGCTTAAAATGACAAAATGCGATTTTGACAGTCCTAGCGCCTTTATTCAAGGCACTCTTAATGTGAAGTAAACCACCATTTTGATTTGTGTGATATTAGTGTGTTAGTAATGGGTTTAACCTTTTTAGCTAGTTTTGAACGCAGCGTTTCCGTTTTGTCACGCCCTGATTTTACACAACATGGTGAATTTCTTCAACCGAATCTTTGTGTTAACGGAAGTACAAACGGAATTGCTTTGTTCATCCGTTCATTCTGCAGGCTCTCATCGCACAGCCAAGTTATTCTTCGGTATACGCTTTTATACCACAAGGCACCGTCGAGGCATCCATCGCATATTCCGCGGAACAGAAGAGCAGCTACTATAACGACAATTGTACGCACGACGCGTTTCTATATGAGCTTGGAAGAGTCAGAGAGAGAGAAAACTTTTTTATTTTGAGCATTAGGTGCGGGGTGCGCCTATTTTGAGGAATCCAGTCATCGTGTTATCTCAACTGGCCCTCTCGAGTTGGAGACGTTGGTCGGGAGGTACGGAGCTGGACAGAAATACCTCCCACTTCTCAGAAAGCATGTATGAACGCCTGAACGCCAACTGTGCAGGGCTACTTTCCAGTGCGCGGAAGTCCAGCCCTACTCCTTTTTCATTGGCTCCGGCCCAACTTCAGTACACAATAGGAGACAAGTTTTTGTTGGCATTTTCGGTTTCAACCGGGCGAATGAGTATTGTGGTCTCAAAGCACATGTACAAAAAGCCCGTAGAAAGTAAGGAGAGGTTCGAAATATCAAAAGGCTGGTATGCTTTCTTTACTTTTAATGGAAAACGTCGAAAGTTAAATAATATTATAATGCTCTTACTCAACAAGACCGTGAAAACTTTTCAACTTCTTTTTCTTATAGCAATATCTTGATCCTATCACAAGAAAATGAAAGTTAAGCTAGGAACTCGCGCTTCTTTTGTTAACGTTATGTTTTTTTCAAGGATGTAGTATAAAAATTCAAGCGGCCATGATTCATTTGTTGCGATCGTCACCTGCGGGAAGAGAACCTTTTAAAGTACGTATGATTTAGGCAGCAAACTTTTTTTCATACCTATTTCTAGAACATACGTACTTTTTTTAGTCTTGAAAGGCAGATTATGTGGACACTAAAATACAAATAATCCTGAATGATACTTTTCTAACTTTTGAAACTTATACTAATGCACAGGTACGTTGGACCACATTTCAGGACTATTTTAAATATTCTGGGGTCCTGTTCATTCCCCAAATGTGGTTTCAAATTTGAATAATGCTATTTTCAGTAAACGTTGGAGGCCTAAGAAATGTTCATTGGTATACGCTGTCCCTTTTTCGAGAGAATTTATGCCTCCTGTATGTTCCCGAAACACATCATTTACAAAAAAACGTTCTCTTATAAGAATGCATTGCACTATCCTCTTCATTCTTTTTTGTCGCATATCAGCCTTGTTTACAAAAAACCACGGGTTGTAACGCCTGGTATTTTGCAATTTTGTCCCAAAAACCTTCTAATTTGCAAGTTTTGACAACAAGTAGTTGGTTAACACATTTCCCCAAACACTCTTTACTTTATTCGTTGGCCTGGGTTTCTTTGTGTATTTACGAACGCCTAATCTGCAGGCATGTAAACACTATTTCCCAGAGAAATGTTGTATAAGGTGGTTAATCGCGGGTTGACTCTTTGTAACAAGCTTCCGTGTCGCAGCCTGAAGGTTTACAAAAGACTCCTGCACACCGGGCTGTCAGGATGAGCCGTGTACACCTTCGCATTGTAGGTGTACGTAAATGGGCATAAATACCATAAAATAAAGCCACCACAACAGCCAAGATAGACACCAGAGGCATAGACGGAAATATTTGTCTGGTTTACCACTAGTAAAGTACGTTGTTGGGCTAGTTGATCGATCATTATTAACAGATGTATAGCGCAAAAAAGACGAAGGACAAAGAATGCACAAGGACGAAGCGCTATGTCCTCGAAGCGTTTCGTCCTCGTGCATTCTTTGTCCTTCGTCTTTTTTGCACTATACATCTGTTAATAATGGTTTACCACACATGCTGCACGTTTTATAACCTTTTTGGGTATTAAATAGCTCCAAATTTCGGTTCACACCCACAGACACACACGCGCACAAGCATACACACGCGCATGTACATGTGTACACACTCAGGTCCGGCGCACACGCGCGCACACCCACATGCATATATACATGTGTGCGTGTGTATACATTCGTATCTGTACATGTGTGGGTGTTGCCTTTTTAGGCAATTCCATACCTTTTGGCATTGTTCTTACTTCACCTTTACACCAAGGTTATTTTGAACACTAAAATTTGTCACATTCACTAACTGCCGTCCGTCAAGGCGAAAATTGTGACCTTCGGGTTTTTCACTGAACCCCTACGTGATATTTGCTCATCTTTTTCGAGAGACGTGCTAAACCCGACAAACTGGAAGCGGGGGGCAGATACTTATATTGAACAAAACTGAAAAACACAGCTTCTCAAAGTACAGCCTCCCAAATTTATAATAATATATCAGGACCGACGACCGACCGGCATGTCAGCGCCTTATCACGGTGCTCAGCAGCGAAATAGGCGAGAGTACGCGCACGCGCATAGGGCTATCGGCTGTATGAGTGTCGTGTGCTGCGCTGTTTCCTTGAGAATGACACACCCCTGCCACTGGATCTGAATGAATTTGTGCCCCACGCTGCTTAGCTACCTTTGGCTGTAGCGAAGTGGCTTTGCAAGATAAAAAAACAGGCATTGTGTTGCCCTGCGAAGAACAGCGGAGCCGACAACGCTCCCACAACAGATAGTTCCATGGGCATGCGCGTACCCTCGCATAGTTTGCCGGTGAATAGAATGATAAGGCGCTGACATGCTGGTCGGTCGTCGCTCCCGCTAAATTAATAAAAATTTAGGAGGCTGTACATAAGATCGTTACAACATCAGTTAGCTCAAATCTTTTTGGTCATGTTTACAGCCTTCTTCATGGGCATTTTTTATCGAATGCAAATGAAGAGTTCATATTGGTGAACTAATCTGATCTTAAGCGCTTTGTAGATGATGTTGCAAAAGCGGGATACATTTTTAATGAAAGAGAAAACACAAACTCGGGTGAAATAAATGTGAGGGCCGGTAGCTGCAGCATAAAGAGTAGTGAAATTTAAAAAAAAATTGCGAAAATAGATTTCAAACACAGAGAAAAATCGGCATGAATGTATATATACAATACAGATAGCCATATGCAGTTTCAGAACCAGGCTGGACATTTTTAACTTTAGAGTCCATCCTGCCCGGGCTGTTTCTCATTTCAAAAGTCGTCTAAGGTCTTTGAAAGAAAAGTGATGGCTTGAAAAATATTTGTAGATTCATGAAATCGCCAATTTGGGGTGTTGCGAATTTTTCTGGGTACACCGCTGCTCTATTTGTTGGGATACCTATACAAAAGTCGCATTTTTGTCACCTATTTGGTTTAATACAATAACAAAACGTTGGAACACCATATTAGGAATTAATAACAGCGATCTTCGCGTATGGGAACAAGGCGACCAAATGAGACGCTGATGCACAACATGGAACGTCGTCCCCACCTTGGGTATCCCGAAGGAATCTGGTGATGGTGAGGCCAAATGCAGCGGAAGATAAACACCTCTCTTTCTCACTTGTTAACGATGATAAGAAATATTGTCATAAAATCTGATCATTAATTAAATGAAATATTCTCGCGGTTCACTGTTGCTAATACAGTAAACAATGCGTTGGTTTTGAATTTACTTTCGGATCAGCTCGATCTCATGCGCCAGAGAACCCAGCGTTGCAAAATCAGCTGGCAAATGTTTTTTTTGTGCTTGTGGGTTTGCTCCTATTTTATTTTTATTATTTTGTGTTTGTGTGTCTGTTTTTTCTGACCAGCCACTGTGCGGACGTTCAATGCAAATAAACGGGGACGTCTTTTCGTCTGCAGTTAGGGACTTCACCAGTGAATAATTTTGCGTTTGACGATTCGTTTTTGTCGAGTGCTTGTAAAACCTGGAGGCACATATTTGGGGTAGGAATCCGGCAGTACGTCTAAATACGTATTCGGTGTTTTAGCGAATGGTGATAGCTTTGTGAAAATATGGACCGAGGCTGCAAAAAACCTGCACTTTTTATTTTTTCAGCTGTGACAAACAATGACATTTTTTGGAGTAATATAAATCGTTTATAACAGAGATTACCATAAACAC